>JAHWFO010004499.1:4338392-4406664 GCA_023313115.1 Rhysida immarginata | reverse complement strand
TACCCTATTATTCCCCCAAACTTGATTATGCTATGTGTTATAGAACCCATGTTCATATCAATTCTTTTGCTTAGAATCATCCATACTACCTCCTCTAAAAGTTTGTGACAGGGTTTCAGATGCACCCTGTATTGCACTTACATATGCTCCGTTTAGCTCGAATTAATGTGGTTCTATTGTATAAGCGTGATCTCGTGCGACATTAAAATAAAAGCCTTAAACAAAAGGAACTTTAAAATGGAATATTTTTTCATTTTTATTTGAGAAAAATTATGATTTGTCATTCGAAGACTTTTGAAAAGTTTTGCTCAATCTATATTTTGTTAAGATTGTAACCGATTGGATTTTTATTTTTCATTCATTAATAATTGCAATTACTTCATTTAAGTGAATGATAATTTATTTCTTGACGAAAAATGAAAAAAATACGCTAAATTTCAAGGCGTTTACAGCATTGTTAATGGAAAGGTCGAGCTTAATTGTTTGAATTTTATTTTGTCTAGATAAATAGCCAGATTTCTTAGCTATCGAGAAAGGAGAGACGAGGAAAGAATATCCGAGACGAGCACCGAACGATTGTAGACTATGCAGAGGGCAGAGAGGTTTGTAAAAGCTTACTGTAACGGCAGGGAATAGGGAGAACGTTCTCCCTATTCTCTGGCAGAGGGTGGATAGAAAGCTGACTGAACACATCACAGAAAGCAATGAAGAATAATTTACAGTGGAAGAAAAAATTTTTTCATTTAAAAATGTGTTAAAGGCAAATTATAGGACGGCGCTAGAGACCTGGATAATATTAAAAGTCTAATTTTTTTTTTTTTTCAAAGAAAACCCTAGCTACAACCTTCCGAGCAACGAATGGATTCACTCCACTCTAACGGCTCTTTACAGATTTCGAATAATCTAGCTATGGATCAATTTCTTTCTGATTGAAATTATTTATAAGAGATATCAAATAACTTATTAATATTCTATTCGAAATTCGACATTCATAAATGATTCTCAAGAAAGACCGCAACTCGGAACTGTTTTGTCAAGAATGAAACGTGAAGTATTAATTGAAGCATACGGTATACTAATTCAAGACAAGATTGATGCTTCACTGAAAACAAAAATTCATGATTGGAAATTATCTTTAAAGAGAAGATAATAATAAGACAGGAGATATTATTCAAACATATCACAATTACAAAGTAGTAAAGGGAAAGAAAAATTCCGCGACCACTCTAGCCAGTTGAGCTACCGCGGACAATGAACCGCCAATATGCTATAATATGTCCATACGGACTTCCCTTAAGTCACAAATCAGCTCAACTGGCCCCGAACCGCAAATTTCTTTTTTTTTTTTCTTTTCAAACGATACAATTATCGATGTAAGTCAATTACAGTAGGACTCCGTTAATCTGAATGAAGATAATCCGAACAAGATTAGGGAATGTTTTTACAGCTGAATTAGTGTTTACCAGAAAAAAATTTCGACGGAACGTCTTTAAAAAAATTAGTGTTTTAATTTATTTCTTGAAAAAATTTCGGACTCTCAGGGGTCGAAAATTGGTACGAAGGAACTGTGTGTGACACGGTTTTCTTCTTATTTTGGATGAACAAATCTTATCGGATGCGCGATAATTTATCTAAAGCTTTACTAGGGATGCAAGCCGAAAAAATAGTTTAAAAACACTGCCTATTTTCTCCGAAAATGAAAATTCCCCCTTGAGAAATTTCTGGCTATAATACTGTATGTACGCTATCCAACTCATCTCAGGCTTATGTCTGAACCTTAGTTTCTTGATGAATATAGCACTGGCATAAGCTCCGTTTAGCTCGAACTAAAGTGGTTTTAATGTAGAAGCGTGATCTTGTGCGACATTAAAATAAAAGCCTTAAACAAAAGAAAATGGTAGAAACAAAGGAACTTTTAAATGGAATAATTTTTCATATTTTTTTTGAGAAAAATTATGATTTGTCATTCGAAGACTTTTGAAAAGTTCTGCTCAATCTATATTTTGTTAACATTATAACCGATTGCATTTTTCATTCATTAATAATTGCAATTACTTCATTGAAGTGAATGATAATTTATTTCTTGACGAAAACTGAAGAAATACGCTAAATTTCAAGGCGTTTACAGCATTATTATTAAAATTCGAGCTTAATTCTTTGAATTTTATTTTATCTAGTCAGATTTCTTAGCCAGATTTCTTAGCTATCGAGAAAGGAGAGACGAGAAAAGAATATCCGAGACGAGCACCGAACGATCGTAGACCAAAGACGATAAGAAAGGGTGGATAGAAAGCTGACTGAATACATCACAGAAAACAATGAATGAATAATTTATAATGGAAGAAAATTTTTTTTCCCTCTAAAAGTGTGTTAAAGGGAAATTACAGGACGGCACTAGAGACCTGGATATTATTAAAAGTCTAATTTTTTTTCAAAGAAAACCCGAGCTACCACCTTCTGAGCAACGAATGGATTCGCTCCACTCTAACGGCTCTTTACAGGTTTCGAATAATCTAGTTATGGATCAATTTCTTTCTGATTGTAATTATTTAAAGAGATATCAAAAAACTTATTTAATATTCTATTCGAAATTCAACATTAATAAATGATTCTCAAGAAAGGCAGCAACTTGGAACTGTTTTGTCATGAATGAAACATGAAGTATTAATTAGTATTAATTGAAGCATACGGTATACTAATTCGGAATTCTCAATATCTTCAAGATGAATCGGGTAAATGATCTGCCATATTTTTTCCAGGTTTAGTCACAATTTAAAAATTTATTAACACAATAAAATTAACTTACTAGCTGAATTTCAGTGTTACTATATAACTACCCACACCCCCACCAAAAGCTAGTCAAACTCGAACTTCGCCTTCTTAGAAACTGTTGAATTTTAAACGACGATTCATCCTCTAGATGAATAATTTTTTACACAACATACGTTTGACCATTTGATTTATTCGATCTCACGTTTATTATCCAGCTGTAAGAAGAATTATTATCTGGAATTGGATGGTTTTAATAAAGTTGAAGTTAACTTTGTTGGACTCTTCCTCAGCGGGGTGTGGATTGTTTTGTAGCAACTTCAAGTTGACTGTTATTTCATTTAAAGATTTTATAAACTGGTGAATATTTTTTTATAAAAAAAAGAACTCTTCTAAGCATTAAAAGATTTACGCATTGCTTAATCGAGATCTTTCTTTCATTAATATGCCTGGTAGTATCGGAATCTTATCACACATTTTGCAGTGGATAACCCTCTCCATTTTGTTTTTAGAATTAATTTAGAAGTCTATAAACACAATTTTTTTCACACTTTTATTTTTATTTTAGGAAGCGTGAATAATAGGAATTGCAATTGATAATACAGAGAAATCGGCCAGAGTGTTCACGTTCGAGAGAGAACAAGGAAGAAAACGTAAAAAGGGACTCGGGCGGCGCAAAAGAATGACATTTCGCCAACGTCGCAAAACGAGAGTTAATGAAATCCGAGGTTGAAACTTTTAGATGTATAAGTGAAAATTGTACAGGTATGCAAAAGAGCATTAATAAGGCTAATATCATAAACGAACGTTTGTAATTCTTTTTTGATCTGCGAAACTTTCTTTATAAAGAGCTTTAGAGAATGCTTTGAGGATTAGTTTTTCTTATTTTATAGCATAAAGCATTAGCAATGCATTTTTGAGTTATCAAAATTAAATGTTTAAATTTTATTGACTGAAGCTTTATAAAAATTGTGTGTTTATCTTTGAAGCGTAAATTGGTAGATGTCCCTTATTGATTCAGCTTATTTCCAGTTGTCCTAGAGCTTTTAAATAATTCTTAATACCATAAGATGACGAAAACGTTCTTGGTAGATACGTTTTTTGTTGCCACTTGTGGCGTTGTTGTATTTGAGTTAAGTACTCGTGATTCCATCTTTTCCAAAATCATTGCTTGATCTGTTCAATGAGTTGCCAACGGGACAAACGGTTGGATTCTGTATCAGGCAAGTTTACATTAGGAACAGATACCAACAATGCATTTTTAAATAACAAAGTTTTTAATCGGCCAAGCCCATTTAGAATATGAGACGTTTTACCACTCAAGAACTGAAAGTCTCCCAATGTTTCGTCATTCTTGCTTGAGTGACACACTGATAGAAAGTTATCAGGAAAATTTATTTTTTCAAGTATCCTTTATAAATAGGTTTCTATTCTTTTTGTGTCAATGCCGCATCCCACCTCTTCTCTAATAAAAAACATTATACGAATCAAATGGGTATCTCAATTTTTACCTTGGAGCAGAGGTCTTTCTTTGATATTATTAGCTATTCCAATTTTGAGAGGAGACTTACCATAAAGGAAAAAATTAGTAAAATAAAGCACTTGAATCCTGCATTTTTGCAACTTGATTTGTCCAGTTTATTTAACCTGGTAGATGCTTAAAAGGATTTAAAAAAAAAGGAATTTGATTTAGACATTTTTAAAAAATTTAACTGGAAATTTGAAATGAAATTGCTAGATAACCACCCATTCCCCATCAAGGAAGAGTCCAAATAAGTTAAGTTTAACTTCTTAAACCATCGAATTGCAGACGATAATTTTTCTTGCAGCTGGATAAATCAAATAATCGAGAATACAGATTATGTATGTCGTAAAACTTTTCTCCGTATGTTGTGGAGAAGGTTATTCATCTTCAAGGAGAATCATCGTTTAAGATTCGAAGGTTTTTAAGAAGGTGAAGGTCGACCTTGACTAGAAGTGTTAAGACTTTGAACATCTAGGTTGAATCGCCACTTTCTGTAAATTTCTTCTTACTTCGTTGCAAATTTCCTCGTTTTCATAGTAAAAATAAAGAATGAATTTATTAATATCAACAATCCAATTTTGGTAAGTGTAATTTATTTATTTCTTGATTTGTTTATTATTAAACTACTAAGAATATACATTGACTAGTATCACGCAGAATAAACAGTAAAAAGAAGAATCGAGAAAAGTGATACGGAAACAAAGCATTTATAGTAAATACAGGCAATAAATACTTTGTTTCCTTATCACTTTTCTCGATTCTTCTTGTTACTGTTTATTAAATTATTATAGAAACAAATTGAAACAGTGCTTTGTGACAGAAATTATTTGATGTAATTATACAATGACTTTACATAGGTAAAAACGTAAATCTAACTGACAAAAAAATTGAATCAATACATGAGTTTATCTCTTATTACACAACAATTCTTATAATACCGTACAGTTCCGATATTACATGAATTTAGTTGTGTAAAAAGAGGTAAACTCATGTATTGATTCTCTTTTTTTTGGTCAGTTAGATTTTTGTGTTTACATATTACAAAGTCATTGTACATTTATATCAAATAATTTCTGTCATAAAGTACGGTTTCATTTTGTTTCTATTGTATTTATACACAGTTTTTATTTTATCTTGTTCATTATTAAATTACTCCTAATCAAGTATTTTTTACAATGTTGTGTAATATGAACTTTGAATTTTCTAAAAAAAAGTATTAACGAAGGGTATAAATTTAGAAAAAATATAGCAAATTTATCAGATTCTTCGAGAAGATATTGAGAAGGCGATTAGAATATTAAATTATGTAGGCTTTAATTAATACTTCATTGAAGTTAATATATTAAATCTGTGAATAATATACGGGTGGATACAAAAATGAGCCCCCCCCCCCTCCTTTTATTTTCGTAACCGAAGCAGAAATGTCAATTTTGATGAACCCAATGAATAGGAAGTTGTGGGTGACCTAACCCATGGTGCACTTTTCATCATCCCAAATATGCAAATTAGCACACATTCAAATTCTTCACGAAAAATTCCAGTTGAAGACTTGTTCAGCATGGAATTCCGAACAAAACAAAAAAAACTTCCAAAATCCGATGAAGGATCACCAGCAATCACATGCTGAATTTATTAGAGAAATAAGTGGACGTCTAGAATGATACGGATACTTAAGCATTTATTGCCGACACGTTTCGGTTTTCCGCCATCTTCAACGGGCATTAACAAAAGTAACAAATGTGAAATACAAAATCATCAGTATATATAGGTTTTGTATTTCACATTTGTTACTTTTATTAATGCCCGTTGAAGATGGTGTAAAACCGAAACGCGTCGGCAATAAACGCTTATATCCGTATCACTCTAGACGTCCACTTATTTCTATACTATACTTGGGGGCACGAGAGATCAGCCTGCGAGAGATGACCATTTCTTAGGGAAGTGTGAGGATGGGACGACACCTCTACGAAATAGTCATCTCTCGTGCCCCCAACTATAGTCCAATGGAACTTTTGAATTTATTAGTTACCTCCCTATGCACTTCACAAAGACATTTGAATGTTCAACATGCAAATCAAGAAATTACCAAAAATTACCATAATAACATTCACTTTCATAAGGAAAAACAAATAAAAGGCAAAGGAAAAGCAATTATGATTAACGTTGGAGTAAAATTATGTATGCACTGTGGCTGTTTGTAAATTACAAATAATTGTGATTGTTGGTGAACCGTTCATCGCATTTTGGAAAATAACATTTTTTTGTTTTGTTCGGAATTTCATGCTGAACAAGTCTTCAATTGCAATTTTTAAGATAGGATTTGAATGTGTCCTAATTTGCATATTTGGGATGATGAAAAGTGCACCATGGTATAGGTCACTCACAACTTCCTATTCATTGGATTCATCAAAATTAACATATCTGCTTCGGCTACGAAAATAAAAGGGGGGGGGGGCTCGTTTTTGTATCCACCTTGTATAATAAATTAAGGTATTACGTTGCCATACATTATCATTGCAATAATATGCAATTTATCTCATTTCACAAAGGACGGATGTAAAAGAAAAGGACGAGAAACTAAGATCACTTTTCTTATTCTCGATCACGTTTGCCTTTGACAAGTGAATAGTCTCTGTCCGAAACGTCAGATTTTTTTTCAGGATCTTACCGTCTTGTGTTCAGATTTTGTCCTATTCCACAATATATATTGAATTTATAGGACAATGATTACAAATGTGTTAAAAATCGTCGTCAGCGGGGTTTTTAATATTTTAAAAATTTTAAACTTCATTATATCGCGAAAACTGATGATGATAACTTCGTTATTGAAATGTGCATTTGTAATCATCGTCTTCCTATAATTTCATGTATGTATTGCATTATGACATTGTATATTATTGTCCGATAATGTATGTTAATATAATACCTTAAGTTAATCAACCACGTAGCTGCAGGTGGCGATGAACCTAATTTCTCTTTGAGCACTGTAATCCTGATTTGCTTTTCTTAAGGAGGAACGCTTCCAAGCTCTTAACCATCGGTCGTTTGGCTGACGAATGAGTCTATGATGAAGAAAATCGTTTTTTAACGTGTCTTCTTCAGTCCTCTTCACCTCGAATAACAAAACAAAAAACGAATTCGATAATGCAGGAGAAAAAATAAAACTTGGGAAAAAATAGGATAACATTTTTAAGTGGGGGGAAAAAATTAGCTACAACATTCAGTGGCGTAGCTGGAGATTAGGCAGCTCAGAGCAGTCATTCAGACCCCCTCACTCCTCGAATAACAAAGTAACAAATCAAACTTTCTAAAACAAAACTGTAAAATGGACAGTTCTATTGTTTCGATAGAAAAACAAATAACTTCAGTGCAGTAGGGCAATTATGCTGCTCCTTAAAAACTTGTTACGTCCCGGAAATTAATACTTAACCATAAAAAAACTGAGTTGTCTTTCTTGAGAATCATTTACAAGTGTCGAATGAAGTCCAATATTGATCTCTATTCTGAATTAGAACATGATCTTGTTAGTTCTTCTGATTGTAGCTGGCAACGCTTATATTATTTTTTTCGTTAAAGTAACGTTAATCCTGATATTCGTCGGATCATAAATAAGTCCTTCAATCGGAATTAAGTAGGCTAGCTCAAATTAGAAATGGGTTTAGGAAGATGCTTTTGAGTTCATGGAGAGAGTTTCTGCTTTTAGTAAATTTAGGTATTTTGTATATCTAGGTTTATTTTTGATCTTTAAAAATCAGCATCAATTTTTTAAGGATTTTAATAAAATAAAAATATGAAACGAAGAGGGATAAGATCGATTGAGGGAATTTCAAAAATTGTGCAACAGATGTCAGTAGTAGGTGAAATCTTATAATTTATTTAGCCTACTTAATAAATATCAATCGAAACTTATATTTGGTTGCAAGCTTATAGATTTTGTTTTGTTAATAATTAAATGGAGTGTTTTCGTGGATCGCTTGATAACATTTAAAAAAATAAACTTTATTAAGGAAGTAATTAACTAAATGGGCAACGCTTATTATTTAATACAGGTGGACCCTCGTTATAACGAACTCGATTTAACGAACTATTTTTGAAGTCCCGGCAAATTGTAATTGATTTAATGTAAGAAAAACCTCGTTGTAACGAACTCCTCCTTTATTGTCGAAAAGTTGAACTATCCAGAAAAATAAAATTATATTTGTTCCTATATTACAGCAGATACCTCATAAATTAACTGATGCAGATATATTGGAAAATGTTATCCTTCGTCTGGTGATGAAAATGGAATGAGATTAGCTGTTTTTCTAATAAACAACTTTGACAGCAATTTCTACTTTAAACGATAATCAATCGAAGGAAAAATGTTCTCGTTTCCATTTAGGTAAAATTGATGACATTGAAGCACATATTGCAACAATTACTTGCAAAAGTTTAATGCAAAACAGCATACTTATATTGCCATATAGGAAATGAATATTTTGGACCCTATAACGAACAGCCAAGGACTAAAAAAATGTGTTCATTATAACGAGGGCCCACCTGTATATATCATTAGAGATTGGGAGGATCTTGAAAGAAATAGACGGAAGGGAACCTTTTTAAGTGGAACCTTGTCTGAATTTGTGAATGAATGTGATTGATGAATCAATAATTCTAGAGTGAGCATCTAACATTGTTAGCGACGAGGCATTTAATTGTGCTCAGTACAATTTCCATTAACACAGTTCATACTTAGATGCAGTTTGAGTTTTGCTTAGTTTGATGAACCAAGCTGACGGTGGTGTGAATTTTTTACGCGTTTCTTATCGTTTTTCTTAATTTAAAATAATCTAAACAAAGAATGTAAGAAGTAAGAGAAAGAATTGACATGACGAAAGAGAAATTAATTTGTGAATGAAGATGAAGGCGCAGTGAAAGGCGCATTCTAGAGTCGCCTCCTCCATTGAATTCGATGAAAGGTGAAGCTGTTTTCTGTGGTGAGTGTGAATGAAAATTCGCTCACGTCCTCAAGAGAAATCTGTCCATCGACCTGTTTCATGTACTCATCGGCTGAGTTTCCTAAAAATAGAGTGACGTCATGAAGCCTCCCGGGGCGTCACGAACGGCTCCACCTGCCGTCAATGGAAGGTGAATGGCGAACGCGAGCGTCTGACGTGGATGGACCCTTCCTCCAATCGTCGGGTGTTGAGTCGTCCACCCCCGCATCCCCGGTCCGTTCGGATAGCGCCCACGCTCGTTCTGCATAAATGAAGTGGGGAAGCACGCACTCAGGAGCCGTCGTTGCGTCCGGTGGCGCCTACATTCAGGAAACTCCGAACGCCGCTTCCGACTTTATCGTTGTTAACACGCCTTGGCTACTTGCGTCTCTCGCAACCTGAATAAGGAGTCGTTGAATCTCAAAAGAAAGAACTCGAGCAAACGCAAGGTAAGTTTGCGAAATCTTTCACACTCGGAACGAAAGGAAAAAAGTAGAGCAAATCGCTTTAAACTGAATTTGTTTTGCATGTCGAAAGAGGATAATTAAGCTAATTGGAGAGAGAGAGAGAAGCCTGATCATCTGTTGATTTCAGGGAAGAGCTATGAGTTTCAAAACTATCCTTATTTGGAGGCACTTTTTATTTTCAAAACTTACTAGCTTCTAGAAAAGTATTCTCAAAGGAGTAAGGTTAAATATTTCCCGTTGCGTAACGGACAAATTTATAAGAAATTAGTTTTTTTGGATCTTAAAAATACATAGGCGAAACGTTGAGTGTTTATTATAGTTTCTTTCAGAGGAAAAAGTTTATCTCTCTTTTTAGTTAAAGTTCTAACTCAGTATATTATCATTGACCCATCAAGCTCGAAATCAAAGAGAAAAAACTGCGTTTGCGTTGAGAAAATTTGAAGTCGCGTTTGCATCAGAGAATTGTTTCTTTCAGCTCTTTCTTACCTTATGAGTGAGCATGCGCAATTTTTCTTATTAAGCTTCAAACAACACAGTAGAAATAAGTGAGAAAATTGTTACTGAACAATTCAGTAACAATTCAAAGCCGCTGTCCTCACTTGTTTATCAAAACGCTACTACGAGTTAATGGGTACTATGTAGAAAGAAAACGCAATCCGAAGAGATTCCATAAACATGTATCAGAAAATATTATCTACAAACCCTCATAGCACGAGTTTATAAATGATCATATATGACCATAACTTAGTAAAGTAACCCAGAAGAACAAAGTCCATCAGTGATGAAGATCCTCGTAGGGAAATTCGTGAGAGATGGCGAATAATTGGGTGAAGCCTTTCATTTTGATTCATGAATAGAAAAGAGAAATGAACTGAGGTCAAATAGCATAATACTTTTACTTGTGTTGTACTCACTTAGAATTAAAACTGATTTAAATTCGCCAGTTCGTCTTCTCTGCAAAGCGGGTGTGCTCGGAGAAAAAACAGCAATCGCTTGCCATTCTCCATCACTTGTTGCGTTTATTAAGCAGAATGAAAATAAATAATACATTGTTTCTTCATTTCTCACAAGCCCAGTCAAAATATTTCTCAACTTTTTTAGCTCTTTAACTTTCATTGAATGGGGTTTTGTCAGCATGAAACAAGTTGTGATGTCGTCATCTACTTTGCCGCCAAATAAATCGAAGCGAAATAATAATTTAAAAGAACTGCCGTCAGCAGCAATAATTTCAAAGAACTGTCTGAATTAATGGATTTCAGTTGAAACCAAATCGAAGCGCAATATCTTTCAGGGATCTATTTATAAATCTTCATATACTCCTGATCTGTATATAGACGCAGCTACAAGGCTCGTTCAAGGTTGACCTAGACTTTCTCGCATATGTAATCGAGATATTAATCCTTTTTTGTGTATCCCGCGATCGGCATGACGTATTTGACGCATGCGCAGCAGCTGCAGCAAATATTGTAGTAAGCACTATCTCTGTGATCGTGGGACTGCAATGTAGAATCAAATGTTTTGTGAGAAAATTTCAAGCACAATATGGGGAAGAAGTATGTCACGATCGTTGTGATCAGTTTGGCGAAGGACGAAAGATGGTGAAAAATGCAATGCATGGATAAGTTTGTCCGACTGCAGTCACACGAGTGAACATTACAGAAAGGTATCACAATTAATAACCAGTGTTACTGCAAATTACTTCAGGGAGTCATAGGCAACGCCATTCGTGAGAAAATACCCCGGATGTTGTCCGGAAATGTCATTCTTCTCCATGGCATTTTTCTCCATAATGGACTGGAAAGTGTTGCCCTATACTCCTTACAGTCCAAACTTGCCTCACACTGATTGTCTGGGCCGCTTAAAAAATATCTGAAATACCAGACAGATGAATTGCTGTACCACAGCTTACTACAATGTTTGCTGCATCTGCTCAAAAAGGATTACGTAACGTTTCCTGAAAACTGTAATATGCTAGAGTTATTTCTCGATTTTATATGCGCAAAAGTCTAGGTCAACTTTAAAAGACCCTGGTATATTTACTTGAGGGATATTGGTTTTGTTATATGATTATTATTTAGGTTTAATATCCTTTACTTTAGTCTTTGAGTAAATTGTTTATTCTAAAATGGTTTGTTGCCGTCAAGAACTGACTACCGCCTTGGTTTATGGGCACTTTTTCTGTTTCCAAATTTGGGGACCTAACTAGTGGATATTGAAGCAAATAGGTATAGCAAATCCGCTAAATGGCTTGCAGTTCATAACGGGAAAGAAAACGCTCAGAATTCCAGAAATTTCGCCTTTTATTCTGGCTTATCAAGGATTTATATAAAACCAGCAATAAAAGGCGAAACCGATCGGAATTATGTGTGTTTTCTTTCCGGCTATATACTGGAAGGCCTCCATAAACTTCATCAAGAAGGACAGTACTCTGAACTCTCCATTTCTGTACAAATTTTATCGCACTGGAATTGTCAATTGTGATAAACAAAGGAGAAAGAGTTTTTGGTGAGTAGAACAAAAAAAACAAAAAAACACACAATCCACAAATTGATAAAATAATATTTTTACCACGCTGATGGTGACGACTTTATGGTCATTTACGTGGTATGAAAATAATTCTGTGGATTGTGTGGGCTTTTTTTTGTTCTACAAGTTCTCACCATAACTAGATCTTCAGTTTCTTGGCTCCATTGGAATATTAAGAGCTTTTGATCACGATAACATAGAGAAGTAACACGCCTTGTAATTATACGGTATTTCTAAAAAATAAGCTGTTTCACATGTTTAGTGCAAGTATCTATGAATAGAAAACTCTCTCATATAGCCTATGCCCAGGCGATAGTCTACTTTTTGCCATACTCGAGCTATCATGTCTACATAATTGATTTCAGTGGAAATTGGTTCAACAATTCGCCGTCGTAATGCGAGCACATCTTCAGGCATGGGTCCTCCACAGGGAAAACCCACAGAGTAAGATCGAGTATTAGATAGCTGATTGCGAAATGCCAGATGGGTTGGCGTTACAGCAATCAATCCAGCAGAGAAGCAGATGCCCATTCAGATGCCCGGACTATGCTGCAAATAACTGATAGTCCCTTGAATCTTCATAGTAGGCCAAAATTGCTATTTTGTAATAGCAGCTTCCCGAATCGTAGATAAAATCGCATGCGCATCAAGCATAGATATAAATTTTGAGTTTTTCCTATTCATTGTACTAAACTATGCATTGCTTTAATTGCATGGGGGGGAAAAAAGGGAACATTAATTAATATTATTTTTTCGATTCGTAGGTGTCGAATGAGTCCATCTAGCTTGTTTCAAACGTACCTGTTGGGGTTGGTGGTGATAGCGGCGGCTACCTTTTCTTCCGTCGTCGACCCGGAGACGACCCTCGAATGCCACCGCCGGGAGTACATGTTCCGCGCCCAGAAGACCGATTCTCTCGGCCGGGAGTGCTGGGACTACATCAAAGTCATGTCGTGCTGGGGACGATGCGACTCTCACGAAGTAAGCAATCCACTTAATATCTTTAGAACCGTTTGTCGTCCTTAAATTTATAAATAATAATAAATGTTTGAGTAAATTATCTATACGCTGTACTATATCGCAATCTCTAAATATTTTATATATAATACATAAAGTCCGTTCTCCGATCAGGTTTTCTAAATTCTGTTTAATTGTATGGCCAAACAAATATATGTGGCATATAGCCCTACTTAAAATATTAAGCACTAATATTTTCTGTGCGTTTTTCGTTGTCCTAGAAATTCCCCCGTCTTGGAAATAACATTCGTGGTTAAATCTTTCACGTCTTGGAAATAGCATTTTTGTTTAAATCTTTCGAGGACTTTACCTGAACAGAAGTTTCCTCCAACAGATGAGCATTTCTTTAGGTACAATGGAGAACTGTTTATGGACTGCATATACAAAGAGCTAAAGGAAATGTCAATAAAAATGAGATTTTTTTTAACATTTTCTTGGTACTTGAATCGATTTCCGTACACTATTTGTGTGTACAGTAATCTTTCATTTTTCTAAACAATTTTCTCATAATTTAAATTAACTGTATTTATTCCGAATTCTTAATATGACTCCTTATTTTTACTTTGAATTTTCAATTTTGTTTTTAAGAAGTGGTTCTTAACGCGTTTATAATTGGTAAAAAAGTTTTATATTATTAGACGCGAGTGGTTCGTTAAAAATATTTTACCATTGCAATAATGTTTGCTTAATTTGTTTTAAAGGCGCTAATTGAAACCATTCTATCCACTTCAGAAATGAACCACTTTTTTGGTCAGTAAGCTGAATCATAGGCTCTTTTGAATCGCTCGTATATTTTATATCAATTTATTTAATAATAAAGTAGAATTTTAAAAAATTGCATATCCGACATGCAGCTATTCGCATCAAATGAGCTTCTCTTTAAATTATTTCTAAAAATATTCACCAAATATCTGCATCGAATTACTTAAGGCTAAGAGTGGGAATTCGCATCATATTCCGGAATGGTATTTGTTAACTTTCATGAGGAAATAAGGCTGCCGCTCCGTATATTTTAAAAATTCTCTCAAAGAATTTAAAGG
The DNA here is from genome assembly GCA_023313115.1 of Rhysida immarginata. NCBI lineage: Eukaryota > Metazoa > Arthropoda > Chilopoda > Scolopendromorpha > Scolopendridae > Rhysida > Rhysida immarginata. The sequence goes on along the minus strand of JAHWFO010004499.1, from coordinate 4,392,344 downwards.
CTGTAGCCGACAAGTGAATTGTTTTTCTTTGACTTTTGGCTCTTCCTCCGGTATTCCGCCCTCCTCTCGTTCTGACCTTCGGTGGAAACAATAAACAGGAGCTACGTGAGAAAATAAATACCTAAGAATAGAAGAAAACTCTCAACAATAATTGCTCTAATAATTTAGGAAGAGGAAAAAAGATCTAGAAGAAATTTAGATTGATTAATTTTATTCAAAACTTATCGCTAATCTTATGCTCGGTAAATCTATTAATGACGCCGAATCAATCTTGAATCCTAGTTGAGCTGAAATAAAAATATCAATCGTCCTCTTCTCGAAAAATTAAACATCTTTAAAATTTTGCGATATCGGCTGTTAATGTGGAAAACGTAGAGAAGTTCCGTCGACTTAAAGAAGAGATGAGAAGCGCAGTCTTTGTCTAAAAATAAGTTTTGTAATCGCATTGGCTACTGTTTTATTTCTTTTCCTTTGAACTGTTGCCGTGTGTTTGTTTACACGAGAACAACGCCCTCGCTCCGTTAAACACGAGTGAAATAGCCACCACCCACAAGCATTAACACTGCCACCTTGTCTTTACTACTAACTAATAGTACAGTGCAGCATTAATGCTACTCCTATTAGATAACTCCTAAGTTCAAAGCCACCTTCTACAACTAGCTTAAAATTTATCAACCTTAGATTTTGAACAAAGGGCAGATTTGGATTCTTAATGGACAGTCTTCTTAATTATCACTTATAAATAAGTATAATTTAATTCTAAACTCAAAATGTTAAGGAGATCAAAATATTTGTAAATATTCACACTAGACTCCAGGAATGAGGTGCGCTGATGAATTCCTTAATATGAATCATTCTTTCCAATTACATGATGCGAGCGTAACCACGTGAACCCTGAAACTATTTAAACCACTAGGTCCTCTGGTTAAATATTCTTTATTTTTTCCTGTGTGATATTCCTGGTAATGATAAGCTATAATATCCATTAGAATTTCTTGGTAAAATGTACTCATTAGAATTACCATAAATAAAATATACCATGTTACAAATCGCAATATCCACGACAAAAATGAATATAAATGTAATAAGAAATTTAACAACATCTGAATATTTCCAACAACTTAAAAAAATTAAGAAATAATTTAAGAATTATTAATAAAATTTAATAAATTAATTATATTCTAAGTAAATTACATAAGTTAATAATATGATAAGGAAAACTAAAAATGCAGTTTATACAGTAGGAAGAGCAAAACAGAGACAAGCAGCTCCTAGTTCATCTTAAGTCGGTGAATTTTTCATTTGATCAAATTTTTCAACATAAAAACATTTTATCCAGCATATTTCTTTATTATGCATGATATTTAATTTACAGGATAGTCAAAAAGAGAACGTTTTAATGAGCATAAAAGAATAAGAAACGAGTAGGAGATTAATAAATAAAACAAATAATAATTTAGCAAATCATAGGTAGAAAGAATAATCATACTCCATAACTGAGAGAAAATAAAATTAAAAGAAGACTATTAAAAGGGGAATCATTAAATAATTAAAACTTGGCTAAAATAGGTTAAAAATTGGAAACTTTTTAATAAAGAAATTTATAACTCGTAAAGAAATGTTATTAAATGATTTATTAACGGTTAATTTTATTTTAATTTTTAACAATCAAATCTAACAAGTAAATAATTGACTTTTCATAGAAACCATAAAATTTAACAGCTTTAATCATTATAATCGAAAAAGAAATATTGATGGGTTTAGGAAACATTTTTTTTTAAAATTTTATTTAATTAATTTATTACATTTCATGATGATTAATATAACTTAAGTGGCTCTATGATTGTTATTTTTTAATAAATTGCTTAAAATATTAATTTCACTTAAATAAACAATAATAAGATGATGAAAGTCACTTTTCATTTGTTATATAAGAGGAGTGGTTTGTAATCATTCAATTAAATAAGTAAATCTCCTTTTTTAATGTGTAGTAAATGAGATAAATATAAATAAAATAATCAAAATAAAAGTCGCCAACGTAAGTCCCGACGAAACTGGATAAACTTGAAGAAATGACGAAACTGGATAAACTTGAAGAAATGACGAAACTGGATAAATCCCGAAGAAAAAATAAGTCTTCAAGTTCATCCAATTTCTTCGGGTTTCATCTAGTTTCGTCATTTCTTCAAATTCATCCAGTTTTGGTGACTTTTATTTTGATTATTTTATTTATTTTTCTTATTATTTTTATTTATCTCGTTTACTACATTAAAAAGAATGGCCACTTTTCAAGTTCACGGTAAGTAATAAGATTTTCCACCATTTAATTCTAACAATCTATATGAAAAATTCAAAATCAATACAAAATTCAACCTCAAAGCAGTTCAAAATTTATGAAAAGGGTTTATAGAAATCATCAGTTAAATCTCCACATCAGTATTAGATAACATCTGAAACCAGAAGAATCAAGGATTTCAAAATTTAACTACTGTAGACTTGAAAAGTGACTTTCATCTTTATTACTCATTTATTTTTATTTATTTAAAATTTAACTTTTTAAGATATATTAAAAAAATGTCATCGTGGAGAGATTAATCAGTGCGGGAAAAACATACGTGGACGTAAATACATTCATTAAAGTATGTAGACATGGAATGAACGCGCTGTCATCGGGGTTTTTTTTTGTTTCCCCATCTCTCTGACATTTGAAAATACTTAAAGGGAAGAAGTACAATAGTAGTTGTATACGGAGATGACTATATGAAAAATTTAATAATCTTGAAAAAGTGATTCGAAAGAGTAATCCATCCAATCTGGAAAATTCGAAAGCAAGTTTCCTGTATGCCTGGTGACTAAACATTTATCGATATTCATAAAAGGTTTCTAATTCAAGTGTAACCTTGCACTTTACATAATATACTTAGTGGAATCCATTTTATTTTTATCCATTAAGAAAAGAAAAAATGTGAATATTTTATCATTGTAGTTTTTCGCGTGTAAGCTCATGTCAAAGTTACATGAGAAAAGTTTTGTATGCACAATCCGTTTCTTTATTTGCGTAAAATAAAACTAAGCACATTCTTGCGAAATCGCGTTTCACTTTTAAAGAACGGGGAAATTGTGATTCAGCTATTAAATTTCTGAGTGTGAATTAAAAGAATTAAAAAAAAATTTAAAAATGTATTCTATGCAGAATCCTCATTAAAATTTGATTTCCCTTCGTATCTCTTCTGATTAGATCGCCGACTGGAAGTTCCCCTACAAGCGCTCATCGCACCCTGTGTGTGTTCACGCGCAGAGAGTCCTACGGGAGTACAATTTACGCAACTGCCACCCCGACGTCGAACCCGGGACCGAAGTGTACGAGTATTACGAGGCTGAGACATGCTCCTGTCAGAAGTGCCGGTCGTCGACGACCAGTTGCGAAGGGATGACGTTCCGGTCTCCAGACAAACGTTAACCAAATCAAAGCCAACAACACAAGACACGCTACGCTCTCCACGAAACCTGCATTCGACAATCCCTTCCCAACTTCCCTCTTCAAAGGTGTTCCCTTTAACACAAGTTTTATGTTCTTTTAAATGAGTTGTTTTAACGACGAATTTATGTGCATCTCGAGATGACTTTTTTTTTTTTTTTTTCCCAAAAATGAGAACTTTGTATGTTACGTTACGGATGTGTTACGAGATTAAAGACAAAGCGGACTGATGTGTTACGAAATTAAAGACAAAGCTGGCTGATATATTACGAGATTAAACGAAGTCTTCATTTCCAATGAAGATTTTTTTTTTATTTTTATTTATGAAATTGTATAACGTTATTGTTTAATGTTATTAAATTTTTATGTAAATATTTTTATTGTCACGTTGAAATTAAATTAGCAGCAGTTCATTTGATGTATTCCCTGCAAACAAAATGAAAAAATGTTTGGTGAATTTCTTTTTTTGCTGTTGGCTGGCGAAGCGCACAACGATGACGAATGAATATTTCATGAAATTAATATTTTAATAATTAATATGTATATTATCTAATTAATTGGACTATTTTCAACGTTAATTTTTACCCTCTGGACTTCGCAATTGCCTGTGGCTATTTCGTCGTAAAGTCGCTGTTTCAAGTTTATGAAAGTTCTCTTCAATTTGTAAATACTAAAAAAAAAAAAAAAAAATTATAATTATCTAAGGGTTCAGATATATGATTTGTATTTTGTATATAATTCCGTTGTAAAAATATTCGTTGAAGCTTTTAAAGGGTCGATTGACGAACGAATGCTAGATTTACACTTTATTTTACTTTATTTTAAACTTTATTTTACTTGAAGTTTTTTTAATATTTATTTCTTCTGTAAATTTTCCTTAAAAGATCTTAAATATGTAATCGAATCATGTACAAGTTATCATTCTAAGTAGCAAGAAACAAACTTTATTTCAGAAGCTGTTTCATTCCATTTTATTTAATTATAATTACAGAAAGGAAAGACAACATTGGCGCTCAATCTGACAGTGTTCATTTCGCTCCATCCGAGTGGAAAAACAAACCATTTCTCTCTGTAACAAAGCCATTAGAATAGATTTAAAACCAGTCGTAAACAAAAACAGCAATAAAAAGGAATACTCAAATTGGTTATTTTTATGATATTAATGATCATTTTATATTAAGCATCTGGGGATTTAAAACGATAGATTTTCTAAAGCATTTGCATTTATTAGAGGGCAAGAGGTGATGGGATGGTTAATGTTTCTTTAAAAATACTCAGGGGTTTAAGTTTTCAAAAAAAATAACTCAAAACCTGTAGATGGATTATTATTATTATTGTGTACAAGATATAAACATTTAGTAGCTCGTTACTTGTTCACGAAGTTTATGTTCAATGTTGTTTTAATAAAAATTCGGAAGAAAAAATTTATTGACTTATTTATTTAAATGCTACTGAAGTTAATATGTTGCTGATTACATATTGGCTGTGGAGTGATTTCGAAGAATGATTTTAATTTACTTTATTTCTTAGGTAAGTACATGTAAATTCAGGATTTTTTTTTATGAATCGGCATCTAGATCTTTATTTATTTTATTTTTCCTTTAAAAGCTATAGGTTTCCAATATAAAAATAAAATAGATTAAGCTTTACATCAATTTTAATTCCAGCTACTCTTTAAATATCTTTTCTGAAGATATTATTTATTTTAAACAACATAAATTTATTTTTTCACCTTTTCATTTTCGACAGAATTCAAAAAGTGAGACTTCTATTATAGTTATCGACTGTCTGTGTCTCGACTATGAAAATTCGGCCTTCTAAACAAAAATAATATTTGAGTGTGTTTAGCATTTTATTCCTAATTTAGTTTGTTATGAGAGCCTTTTCAATTAATTTTCAATCGCTATTTTTTTTAAGTTTACGGTAAAGATGTATGAAAACTAATTTCGTAAATTTTATGGGGTTTTTATCGGAGTAGTTAGATTTCTCGTTAAAGATGCCGCAATTTCAATAAGAAATCTGGAAAAGAAACTCTCTCGCCATATAATAATATAAAAAACTAAATTCCTCAAAATGCGCATGCTCCAGAAAAATTAAGTTTCAAGGGACTTAAAATAAATTATAATTATATTGTAAATACTCATAAAATAATTAAAAGTTAGTATTTATATGTTTACTTTTAACACGCTTTGTTTCAAATTTCTGTATTCATCACTGGCACAAGTTGATGACTTCTGATTTTTTTTATAGATTAAGTTATAATTATTATTCATATCTATCTTGTAGACTTAATTAAAAATTAGCATCAGTGCAATAATTAACATGTACTCTCCTTTATTCTAAAATAATTCTTAAATAATCCAAACCCTTGTTAAATATAAAATCCTTTCTCCTTTGCAAGCCCCAGGGAACAAACTGCGAGAGGAGTTTCAGATGGTGATTGGAAAACTGAGCTTTCTCATCAAGTTCTATTGAATTGTGTCATATAGGCGATGAAAAGCTTTTAAAATGAAAACTTGTCAAATTCCATTTTCTATGGAATGTCCACTTCGTTTGACGTCAAGGTTCTTCGTTGGTGGGGGATTCTTGACCTGCGGCCGAGATTTAGTCATTAGCGTCGAAAGCTAAATGAGCTAAAAGATCTCCGTGATGATCAAGGAACGAAAATTGGATTGAATTTGGCCTAAGATAATCAAAGAGCTGCAGAATAAAAGAAACGTTTTTCTTCCCTCTTCTTGATTAAGGAGATTGAGATCAAAAATAATAATACTAAATAAGTGAATACTAATGATGGTAAACAACTGGAGGCTAATTCTGGATTCGTTCATTAAGAATAACGTCAAAAGAAACTTGTAGACTCCCTTGTGGGATAATCACAAAATAATAGTAGTATTCTTTCCTCAGTTGTATTTATTCGTTATTCGATTCAATTTCCCAAATGATTTTTTTTTCTTTATTTTATGAACAGAGCACACAAACAGAATGAACCTATTTTTGGTAACAAAGGTATTAAGGAAGATAGAAGTGCAGTTCATTCATGAAACTTTTCCTTTGATAGCAGCCCCCTCCCATTACAGTCTCTACTCTTACTCAACAAATCCCATTTCTTCTCTTATAACCGAGAGTGGTGTCAAATTCTTTGGGGACGATGTGATGGTACCGACGACACCTTAGAGGAGAACTTCATACAACTGAAATGAAGACTTAAATGTTGATGTCCCTTTGAAATTTAGCAATCTTTATGAGGAAAGACAGCTGAGATCAAGAAAGTAATGAATGATCAGGGAAAAAAAATTTAATTAAAAGAAATCATTGGATAATAATTATCCCAACTAACCTCAGGTTTTAAAAAAATTTCTAATTATAGTATTACCTCTAATTTTCTATTCGTACAATCCAATTTATCGATTAGAGTATAATAATAATTAGATGAAGTCGGTGGCTATGGTGCTAATGCAGAAATATTAAAATATTTTCTAAGAATTTTTATTATTAATTAAAATATATTAAATCACGTTATTCTTTGAAATAGTTTGTAAAATAAATGCCTCTATGCTTTCGACTTCAAAAATTGAAATTAAAACTGCATCTACGATATATTTATGCCTTACCAGAAACGAAAGTATTATTGAAGACAAAATATACAGAATAATAAATAATTTAACTTCTTTTATTTTAATCAAATCTTTATAAATATTTAAACTTTACCCACAAAAACAATGAGCAAAGGAATTAAGCTATCATATTTATTTAATCTCCAATGCCCGTTAAAGAGCTTGCTCGTCTCGGAAATAATCAGCCCGTTCTCGTCTCGGAAATTCACAATTCTTACACTTTCTTCCAGATAATTTTTCAAGCAGTGTGGGAATCGTAAAAAGATATGTTCAACTCCGATTTAAATTCCAAATTTAACTATAGAAAAATGCTAGTTGTAAGGTGTGTATTTTTTTCCAGCGAAAAGGGTAGTAAAAATAATATTTATTTTTATTTATTTATTTATTTTTTTTTTTTTCTGGTAAAAAGAATATCTTTTTTTAAGCTATGTCCATAGTGATTGTCTGACTTGCTGGTGCTAATGTATGATAATCCGCTGAAAATATGCAATTTCTAAAATCCGGCTTTCACTTTATCGGCGTTCACAAGAAATTTCAATTTCACTTTTTCTTTCATTAGCCAGAAAAAGACTACGTCCAGGGCTAGGAAAGGTGGGTTATATATATTATGGTGTTTGCAGAGCCGCCAGATTTATATGGGAGCTCCAATTGTCCCCAATCTAATGAATTTTGTTCGGATCATTGGAAACCTATCTTAAAAAAGCAATTCCTCTCAATTCAGAAGTATAATTTTCTATTTGTATAATCCTCTTTATCGATCAGATTATAATAAAATTAGATGAAGTCAATGGTTACGGTGCCACTGCCAAAATATTAAAATATTTTCTAAGAGTGAAATCAAGAAACTTGTTTACTTTCTAAGATTTATTATTAATTAAAATATATTAGACCAAGTTATTCTTTGAAATAGTTACATAGATAAATTTCTCTATGTCTTCGATTTACATTAACAATATTAAAAATCGAAATTATATTAAGACGATTTTATTTTATCTGAGCAAAAAATTACAAAACAATAAATAAATAAAACTTCTTTGAATTTAATTAATATTTTATAAATATTATAATCATTACCCATAAAAAATGAGCAAAAGTATTAAGCTATTATAATCATTACAAACTCCTATGCCCGCTAAAGTCCTTGCTCGTCTCGGAAATAATCAGCCCGTCCTCGTCTCGGAAATTTCACAATCGAACAGTCATCTAGATAAATGAATTTTGCTCTCGCTATCTTTTATTAATCTCTTAAGCAGGCCTGTGGAATCGTAAACAGATATCTTCAACTGCAAACTTAACTTATGACTTAAGTATAGCAAAATACCAATTGTAATGCGTATATTTTTTTCCAGCGTAAAAGCGTAGCGAATTTTTTTTCTTGCACAAAGTTTTTCCAGAATATCTTTATTTTAAGCTTTATCCATAACGATGGTCTGAGTTGCTAGTGTTAATATATGACAATCTATGGAAAATAAGCAATTTCCAATATCCGGATTTAAGTTTAATTTTCTATTTGTATAACCTCCTTTATCGATCAGACGAGATAAGTAGACGAACTCGGTGGATATGGTGCTAATGCAGAAATATAAAAATATTTTCTAAGATTGAAACAAAGAAATATTTTTAATTTTTAATATTTATTATTAATTAACTTGTATTAAACCAAACAACTCTTTGAATTAGTTTCATAAATAAATGTCTCTATGCTTTCGATTTTACATTAACAATATTAAAAATTGAAACTAAAACTATATCTTTATGCCTTACCGGAGAAGAAAGTAATATGAAGACGATTTTACTCTATCTGATCTGAAAATACATAATTAAACTGCTTTGATTTTAAACTATCTATTTACTCCAATGTCCGGGAAATCAACTAGAAATGTACTTCATTTATTCTTCCCACTTTCTACGAAAAGTTGTAATTTTTCAATTTCAATTAACCATTCTCCTTTGTTTGGGATCTTAAGTTTACTACTTATAGTAACGTTTACCATGAAAACCGTTGAAGGAAGATGAATCTTTGACAAAGGTAAAATGAACCTCCGCGAATCTCACAGAATCTGTTCTGAATCGTATGTTTTTGAATCCTGAATCTAACTTCAGAAACCGATATCTCGCCCTAGGTTCTCGTAAAAAACGTGACAAGAATAAAAGTTCCTACATTTGGCTATGAATCTCTGATTAATCGTTGAATCATAAGTAAATCTTACACGAATCTCTGAATCCCATACTGAATATGTGAATCTTCGTAGGATTCGCGGAATTCTAGCAAATCTGAATCCGTTAACAGTTCCCTGAATCTTGATGAAATTATCGAGATTCACGAATCTTTGCCATAATTTTGTTGAATGTCAGAACCCTCGGTCGGAGATACAGATGATTAAAGTACTTGCTCGTCTCGGAAACAATCAGCCCGTCCTCGTCTCGGAAACTCTACAACTCTAAAAGGAATTTTATTCTCTCTTGTTTTTAAATCTTTCAAGCAGGGCTGTGAAATCGTAAAAAGATATTCCAACTCCACAGTTCTGATTTCAAGAACTATCACTTAATTATTTAAGAAAGAACTATCACAGTTCTTTGCAAATTTTTTTATCTATTTTAACCGCAGCCTCCTTTATAAAATTAATTATACATTACGTTTCTTTAAGAGTGGACTTAGACTTACCTTCATTTAGTCTTACATTGATAATCTCAAGTAATCCATTCCAAATTAACAAATATTATTTAAAAAATATTTTAGAAGTATTTTAATGTTAATAAATTTGAATACCAAAAACAGTAGACAAGGAATAATTCATTGATGACACATCAGACAAGATTTTATTGAACAAATTTAGGAGAAAGAAAGGGCAAAGTTATTCTTACACATTTTCAAAACAGCTCTTTACAAGCGGTTCTGTCTTTGTTTCTTTTCAGAGTTCTATAGGAAGTTTGGATTTCATTGCAATAAAAACATCCAAAGGAAAAAGGGAACTATTTTACAGAATTAAATAAAAACAATTTCAAACTGTACAGAAGATTTTGTACAATGGAACAGATGCTTTGGATGAATGCGAGGAAACAGTTTCTCAATTACTCAACATCAATCGTGAAAGAGTCTTTACACATTTATCGGCATTCATTTTGCTTTAAATAATTTCCTTTTGAGTATTATATTTGAAACCCAATATGTTTAAAATTATGAAACAATAAAATTTATCAAAGCTTAGATTGTTTTGTCTTTTTATATAAATCTTACTTTTTTTAATCTTCGATAATCGGGTATTCACACACATGATAATTTCTAAATTGTAAGTTTGCTAATTTTACTCTTTAACCAATTCACTAGAAATCTGGATGTTTCTTCCTAAATCGATGTAAATTCCGTTGTTAGATGAGGATGTCGTTCGAGTCAATAGGTTTTTTGGCACTGGAAGCACTCGCATGTCTTGGCCGACTTGAACGTAAGTTCCCTCGGACCCTTTAGACACATTACCTTGACGTGCACCTAGAGGGGGAACAAATATAAAGTTTTAAGTTAAAAACGAGTAAATGCTATAATGTCAAAGAATGAATAATATTTGGAATTACCAAAAATAGGAGTGTGAATTATATTAGAATTAGAAACGTGTTAAATTGAGTTCAAACATGAGCACTTAAGTAAAACTTGACAATTTTCATTCCTAAAATTTTTTAAATCTCTCAATTTTTGTTACATGACCAGTCGGAACTAATTTATTACTTTCAAATGAATAAAATTTACAAGATGTAAAAATTAGTCCAGAAATTTAAAGCTCTCTAGAATTTTTGAAAGATACTGCAAGCTTTCCATAGTCTAACAAATTCAAATTCGAATTTCTAAATGGATCTGAAAGTTTCTCGTACACTCTATAGCTGCTAACCTAATCGTCTATGATGAACTGCTCGATACTCTGATCGGAAACAGCTTTATGTTCTTCAAAACTTTAAATTTTGAGCGTAAGATGGAGAGTATTAATTTAGAACAATTTTGAATCAATTTCAACTCATTCTATAATGAATCTTGAGTGACATCGAGAATAGAAATTGTTAATGGAAAATGATAGAAAAGATGTCTAGCGATCACATGAATGTCGAAATAGGGGAGCCCGTTACGAGTTAGAATCGAGAGAGTACATCTCATTAAACTCTAAATACTATAATCTTACTCCAATGAAATTCTCAATAGCGGAAATTTACTTAAAATTATTCATCGACTTTCAAAGTTTAAGCACTGCAGTAAAGTAGAATCGTCAACAAAAATATATAATAATGACTGAACCAAAACTCCAATTTCATTAGCAATTTTCTTCTAATTAATGGCGCGGTCATCTAAATCAGCAAAGAAACCTCCCATCAAATTGAGAGAAAACTCTTCTTCTCAATTTGTAGGCAAATTGGTTGTTTTGCTTTTTGACTGGTGAGGTCACAGATGTTATTCGGTTAGGGGAAGACCATCCTCCAACCACTTTCTACCGTTGAATAATTTCCCCAAAAGCCATCGATCAATACGATTTCAAAATTTATCATCGGACTCCTAGGAAGCAAGGGCACGGAGAGGTAAAATTACATGAAAAACAAATTTTCTCTAATTGAAATTAAGATATTATTCCACTGAGATAATATTTTTATGGCTTGGAACGCAAACTGTGGTCCGCCAACACACAAACCTTAATAATGACGAGGGAGACTAATGATTCGCATACGAGAGAGGGGGGGAGGGGGATTTTACGTTCATTAAAGTTAGATATTCTAAAAAGAAAAACTTTCTGTTATCTATATTTGTCCAATACTTTTTATTTGTCTGTATTTAAAAAAAAGTTTACTTCTCCTGAATTGCATTCAAACAAGTTGGTTACTATTTTCTTATACTTATTTAATTCTACTTAGAAATTCTTCCTAAATTGGATATTAGAAAAATAAATAAGACCTACGCTTACACGCTTCTCATGTTCCCTTATTACGTTAAATGAAATTAGAAAGCGAATGAGAAATTCTGTCGTTATTCATTGAAGCTCTCTTCATAAGATTAAAAAAAAAAAAATTCGCTGGCGGATACGAATTTAGGGCCAAGACTCTAAGTTCTTCTACTATCGGCAAAGTTTCTATCAAATAAGGCCAGTTCATTACTTTCATTTTATCAATCAGGCACTTCAAATTTAATTACATTCAAACTTCAAATAATATTCAAATTTAATTATATTCAGTCTATGCTTATATACCCTTGGAGTAGACTTCAATGATCCAGAAATGTTGAGAGTTTTGAGGAAATTTATCCTGATTTGGCGTTTTCTGCTTATTGGGATGGTGAACCAATACAACTTACTCTCTAATGATATAGATCTCAGAAGTTAGAACTGTAAAGTGAGAATATCTAATCCACAAAGGTTAATGAGAAAAGAAATAACGCTATATCATTATTGGTTTCTTCAAGTCTTTCCTAATGACAATGTGATATTGTTAAAGAGCACTTGGTAAATTTTGTGGGTATTTCAGTCCCCCGCCATCAAACAAGAAGCTTGTCCTCAAGCGGAATAATTCTTCACACCGTAAACTGACCAATTAAAAAAATTATTTGAAGCGCTTCATTCCTGTCCTAAATTCGTATTTGTATCGCTAAGGATGACTCAGTGAGAAAATTACTTGAGAGTAATTAAAAATTTAATTATTCAGCTGATTCTCTTTTATAAAGAACCAAAACAAATGTAGATATGAAGCATTAAAACCAATAGTTATATGGCCGTTGGGTTAGGTTTGGTCTTCAAAATACATATCCAGAAAAAAAACCAAATCAATTGTATATATGAACAATTAAAAGAAAAAGGATTCTTAAACTATGGTTTCTCAAGTTTTCTCCAATCAAGATCTTAACAGGTTTGTCTACCTCAATCTAAAAATCTTATTCTGTTATTATTTAGTCGTTGAGTGCGGTTGAAATGCGCAGTCGATCCAAATAAGCACATTTTTATGGACAAGTTGGCTTTTCTTTATTTTAATTGTTCATATCACAGTTGGTTGGTTCTTCAAAAAGAGGATGAGCTGAATTTTTCATTAGATTTGTATTATCAGGTTAGCAAAATTTTAAAATTGCAAAGCTTTATTGGTAGCTCAGATGGAGAGCGTATTTATTGGATATACAATAGAATGATAAAATAAAATAAAAATTATAATATTAAATTCCAACTGGTTACTGGGTTGGAAAATTATTTTTTAAGTCTAAACGAAACGTCGTAACAAAAGAGAGAGAACGAGTGGTAGACAATGATGAAATGTTATAAAAATTCAGTGATGGATACAAGCACAGACATTCTTTGTACATGTCAAAATTAGTCTGCTTATTTGGAATCAAATTGGGAGTGTCAACGGAAAAAACCCAATCTCTTGTCCGCAACAAGTTATTAATCCTATGCGCATTTCGGCTTAACAAATCGTTGTGGACAAATCATCCAGATAAATGACTTTTGCTCTTGCTATCTTTTATTAATCTTTTAAGCAGGCCTATGGAATCGTAAACATATCTTCAACTGCGAACTTATGACTTAAGTATAGGAAAATGGCAATTGTAATGCGTGTATTTTTTTTCCAGAAAATACCTAATTAAACTGCTTTGATTTTAATCATTTGTTTATAAATATTGTAATCTATAGTCATAAAAACAATGAGCAAAAGCTACCATATTTATTTAATCTCCAATGCCCGCTTTAGTGCTTGCGCGTCTTAGAAATAATCATCCCGTCCTCGTCTTGGAAATCCACAGTTCTTGGAGTTTCTTCCAAATAAATGAATTTAATTTATTAATTCTTCAAGCAGGGCTGTGGAATCGTAAAACGACATGTTCAACTCAGATCTTAAATTCAAACTTAACTTAGGAAAATGCTAATTGTAATGCGTGTATTTTTTCCAGCGTAAAAGCGTGGTAAAAAGAAATTTTTTTTTTTTGGTAAAAAGAATATCTGTTTTTAAGCCTTGTCCGTAGCGATATGCAATTTCAGTTAATCGGAGTTCATAAAAAATTTCAATTTCTTTCCGTAGCAGTCTTAGATGTTACCTACAAAAACTACAGTCTCTTTCCATTCCTTTAGGATTTTCCTCCAGTAAATTTTCATTAGCTAGAAAAAAGCCGGGCTATGGTTGCATGTGTTTATGAACTTCACATCATGCTGTTCGCAGAGCCGCCAAATTTATATGGAAGCTCCAATTGTCCCCATGATGATGAATTTTGTTCGGGTCATTGGAGACATTTTAATACAGCAATTATTCTCAACTCAGTAGTATAAATTTCTATTTGTATAATCCCCTTTATCGATCAGATTATTATAATAATAATTAGATGAATTACGAGGATATGGTGCTTTTCTTTATTTTCATTGTTCATATCACAGTTGGTTCTTCAAAAAGAGGATGAGCTGAATTTTCATTAGATTTGTATTATCAGATTACCAAAATTTTTAAATTGCAAAGCTTTATTGTATTTATTGGATATACAATAGAATGATAAAATAATATTAAAATTCCAACTTGTTACTGGGGTGGAAAATTATTTTTTAAATCTAAACAAAACGTCATAACAAAATAGAGAAAACGAGTGGTAAACAATGATGAGATGTTATAAAAATTCAGTGTTGGATACAAGCACAGACATTCTTTGTGTATATCATAATTAGTCTGCTTATTCGGATTCAAATTGGGAGTGTCAAAGGAGAAAAACCAATCTCTTGTCCGCAACAAGTTATTAATCCTATGCGCATTTCGGCTTAACAAATCGTTGCGGACAAGAGGTTGGTTTTTCTCCTATGCCATTGCATCTATCCACAGTTGTTCGATTCGTTTATGTGTGAAAATATCAGTTTTCAGTTATTGAAATCTATGAAGAATAGTCATGACATCATCGATTCTGTGAAAATGTACGCAGTTTAGAATCTAGACTCGAGATTAATCTTATTTAGTTTTTCTGTCATTTCTTCTGTGAGGTATTACGTTCCTCGAATCCCGTTAAGAAATTTCGGGTTGCAAGACAATTTTATATTTTATTGATAAACCGTTGCTGTTCGGACCGAGGTTGATTTGGATTTTTTTTTAATTAACCTGGAAATATTTAGTGAAATTATGGACTTTCTATTGCGGGACACAACGAATTCAAGAATATCATATATCACATATCTACCACATAGATACCCCATAGTGGAATCTTTTCGAATGAATAAACTGTCATGATATTATGGTCAAAGGGAAATGGTTTGAGTAACACGAAAGGAAGTTCATTCGACATTAATCCCATAAAACTTATACGGGACATGATGGAAAACGCAGAAATATTAAAATATTTTCTAAGAATTATTAATAATTAAAATATATTAAATCACGTTATTTGAGATAGTTTGAAAAATAAATGCCTCTATGCTTTCGACTTCAAAAATTGAAATTAAAACTGCATATACGATATATTTATGCCTTACCAGAAACGAAAGTATTATTGATGACAGAATATACAGAATAATAAATAATTCAACTTTTTATTTTAATCAATTCTTTATAAATATTTAATCTTTACCCACAAAAACAATGAGCAAAAGAATTAAGCTATCATATTTATTTAATCTCCGATGCCCGTTAAAGAGCTTGCTCGTCTTGGACATAATCAGCCCGTTCTCGTCTCGGAAATTCACAATTCTTACACTTTCTTCCAGATAATTTTTCAAGCAGGGTGGGAATCGTAAAAAGATATGTTCAACTCCGATTTAAATTCCAAATTTAATTATAGAAAAAAGCCAGTTGTAAGGCGTGTATTTTTTCCAGCGAAAAGCGTGGTAAAAATAATATTTATTTTTATTTATTTATTTATTTATTTATTTATTTATTTATTTATTTTTTGGTAAAAAGAATATCTTTTTTTAAGCTTTATCCATAGTGATTGTCTGACTTGCTGGTGTAAATGTATGATAAACCGCTGAAAATATGCAATTTCCAAAATCCGGCTTTCAGTTTATCGGAGTTCACAAAAAATTTCAATTTCTTTCTTTAGCACTCCCAGGTCTTCCCGACAGAAATTATAATTTTTGAGACTGTTTCTTTTCATTCCTATAGGATTTTCCGGTATATGTATATTTTTGTATACCAAGGCTCATACTAATTCAGGATTCGTTAAAACTTGCGGAAAATAAAGATAAAACTTAACGAAATGTTAACACACTAGCAGCGTATACTTTCAGTATAATTTTTTAGGCACACTCCACGTAATCCGTCACTAAAGAGTTGGTTATTCGGACCGCTACACAGTAAGCTCACATCTTAAGCCCGAGTTCTATGGAGTAGTGGGTTTAAGATGTCAGCTTTGGGTGTGGCGATCCCGATAACAAACTCTTTCGTGACGGACAACGCGGAATATACATAAGAAATTATACTGAAACTATATGCTGCTAGTGTGTTAACATTTCGCTAAATTTTATCTTTATTTTCCTCAAGTTTTAACGAATCCTGAATTAGTATGGGTTTTGGTATACTAAAATACACATATACCGATTTTCCTCCAGTAAACTTTCATTAGCCAGAAAAAGACTACGTCTAGGAAAGATGGGTTACATGTATTATGTGTTCGCACAGCCGCCAGATTTATATGGGAGCTCCAATTGTCCCCAATCTGATGAATTTTGTTCGGATCATTGGAAACCTATCTTAATAAAGCAATTCCTCTCAATTCAGAAGTATAATTTTCTATTTGTATAATCCTCTTTATCGATCAGATTATAATAAAATTAGATGAAGTCAGTGGTTATGGTGCTACTGCCAAAATATTAAAATATTTTCCAAGACTGAAATCAAGAAACTTGTTTGTTTTCTAAGATTTATTATTAATTAAAATATATTAGACTAAGTTATTCTTTGAAATAGTTACATAGATATATTCTTCTATGTCTTCGATTTACATTAACAATATTAAAAATCGAAATTATAACTGCATCCACAATATCTTTGTGCTTTACCGGACATGAACATGTTATATGAAGCCGATATTATTTTATCCGAGCAAAAAATACAAAATAAATAAACTTCTTTGAATTTAATTAATACTTTTTAAATATTTTGTAATCTGTATCCATAAAAAAATGAGCAAAAGCATTAAGCTATACCCGCTAAAGTGCTTGCTCGTCTCTGAAATAATCAGCCCGTCCTCGTCTCGGAAATTCCACATCGAACAGTCATCCAGACAAATGAATTTGCTCTCGCTTAGATTGAAACAAAGAATTTTTTTTATTTTTTTAATATTTATTATTAATTAAATTGTATTGAACCAAATTACTCTTTGAATTAGTTGCATAAATAAATGCCTCTATGCTTTCGATTTTACATTAACAATATTAAAAATTGAAATTAAAACTGCATCTTTATGCCTTACCGGACAAGAAAGTAATATTGAAGACGATTTTACTCTATCTGATCAGAAAATACATAATTAAACTGCTTTGATTTTAATCATTTGTTTATAAATATTGTAATCTTTAGTCATAAAAATCTTATTTAGTTTTTCTGTCATTTCTTCTGTGAGGTATTACGTTCCTCGAATCCCGTTAAGAAATTTCGGGTTGCAAGAAAATTTTATATTTTATTGATAAACCGTTGCTGTTCGGACTGAGGTTGATTTGGATTTTTTTTTTAATTAACTTAGAAATAATTAGTGAAGTTAAGGACTTTCTATTGCGGGATACAGCGAATTCAAGAATATCATATATCACATATCTACCATATAGGTACACCCATAGTGGAATCTTTTCAAATGAATAACCTATCATGCTATTATGACCAAAGGTGAAGTGGATTGAGTAACACGAAAGGAAGTTCATTCGACATTAATCCCATAAAACTTATACGGGACATGATGGAAAACGCGATTAGTTGATAACATAATGGGCATAAGCTAGCAGATTTGGCCCCGAGCCAATTATGAACTCTGTCACAATCGAAAGGTTCTAAAACTAAAATGTAAATGTTCCAATATAATCTTAGTTCAATGTCTAATCTATTAAGTGGTAACAGAAATATCATACATTAAGCAAGACAACGTTAAGACAAGACACACACAATGGTTCAAATGATCAGAGCCCGTTTAAATAATTCATAAATTGGCTTAACAAATAAGGCAAACAAAAATGCGCAGATCGAAGGAATACAGTATTCCAATTAAAAGTATTAAAATGAAAATTTCTTGCATTCAATAAATATTCAAAAGAAAAAGAAAGTTTCTTCGGCGTCTTTATCGTCTGCGCCTCGTTCATACTTCCTTGCTACTGACTTCCCGCCTACTGAAAGCTTATTTTTAGATTAATTTGAAAACTGAAACTTTTAAATGACAACAGCAAGCACAATGGGATGTTAAAGTCAGAAAGTTATCTTTAGATCGGCGGTTTCGGTCGAATTTTAAACGAAAAGCGGTTTGGTCTCCTTTTGATTAAAGCGTGAAACCAGAAGAAGAGAGAATACGAGCCGTCAATCGCCCGCCTTCTCCACCGCAAACTCGTCTTGCAAAGTAGGCTCCATATTTCGGTTGGTATTAACAGTCTTTACTCGGCGCATTTTTTTTTTCTTTCTTGCCAAAGGCGACAGCGTCTTAATGGGTCGAAAGCTCCTTGTCGCCAAAACACCCGGAGGTTGCACACCCCTTTTGAAGTGGCACCGCAACCGCAGCTCCTTTGCGGCGGTGACAACGCGACCAGAGGCTTCACTCGCTTGGCAAACGATTTACGCCTAACGCGGAAAATGCATTAGTATGACATCAAATCTCGTGAATGAAAAACAGAGCGAACACGATCACAAAAGGCAGAATGGATGAATGAATGCGAATATGAATTCTATTTTAGATTAAACATTTTTTCTGCGCTAAACTCGAATAGAGTGGTCAATATTTTCTTCGGAATACTTTCACGCTGTGTCTTTAACACTTGAAACCTCTTATTACTTGCCTCGCAGCATTTTACCTTTACTCATTTTATCCACGAAAGAGCAAAGATGAACTTTAAAATAGCAAATCCATGAAAAACTCACAACTTTAAATTTATGTTAATTAACAGCAGATTTCCATCGCTAAATTTCATTAAAAATCAACTGATATCAGAGATACATTATCTTTTTCTGGCTATTAATTATAATGAAAATGAGATTAAATTTTATCAAATTATTTTAATAAAACTGGACTTTAGGAGTTAAGCTCATATAATTGGGACTTAGAAATTGCTGCTCTAACTCTTGCCCCAAGCAGTTCTTATATAAAAATTAAGAAAGATTTTAAATGAAATCGGTCAAGCAGTTATTGAGGGAGACAAATATACAAGGCAGCTTCCGGAATACGTTCATGTTACAAAATTTACAGCAAAGAGATTTACACTAATGTCGATCAAAATAGTTTCCATCATCCACCTTCAGTAGCGATGGCTAGTGAATCATCCCGAGATTCATATAAAAGCTTGCGATTTTTTTTCAATGTTGTATCGCCGTATGCTTTCTCGAAAAAACATTGTCACTGACGACAATTTTCGAAGCAAAATAACGGACACTTTGAACTGCAACGTTTGTCGCACACATCGTTTAAACTGACGCTTCTACGGTTGGAAAAGAAACGAGAAAGTGACGCCATTTAAAGCAGAAGACGCAGATTCTGGAAATTTTTTTGAGGCTACTTATAGTCAAGATACGGACCAAAGAAGAAAGGGTTGGTTGGTTTGCATTAACGTCCCTTTCAACTTCTATGGTCATATGAGGACGGGGTTATAAGGGCCGCAAATTTTGCCTCTCAAGGGTTCTTTAACGTGCAGCCGGAAAACGACTACACGGGACTAACGGCTTTACTTCCCTTCCGAAGGAAGTGCGTGATCTCAGGATTTCCCCCCTGAAAAATCGTCGTCGTCCTCGGCCGGGATCGAACCCGCGTCCTCGGGCATCAGAGGCGAAAGAAGAAGGGAATTTGTATTCAGCAAAATCATTCAACATTTCAGTCATGGAAAATATTTGTAGGCGTCTTGGGTATAGAAAAACAAGGAAGTAAACAAATAAAAATTTCGCAGATTTCACTCGAAGCTCTTATTTAGACATGCACACTTCCCTGTAATTTTTTTCCTATCGATATAACTTTGCTTACGTTATAAATTATGATATCCCGTAAATAGAGACTTAAGGAAAAAAGATTATAAGATTATATCAAAGCTCGTGAAAATATTTTAGAATTCTTAATGTTTTGATTTTAAAAACTTTTTTAGAGAAATTATCAATTCTTACAAAAAAAAACAACAACAAAAAACAACCTATTAGAACTGTCTATGGAAAATTACATACTTAAGGCGACTGCCATATACATCTATATTTATTATTTCCATACGATAGCAAGTTCTTGGGCAACTCAATGTCGTTGATTCTTTTCTATGCAAGTTATATTCTAGACGAAATTCCAATCAACATTGACAACGAGACCCCTGGAGCGGCCAGTCCATTGATGAAAATGGGTGGGAAGGGGGAGAGAGAGGAATTAACTCTTCTGACTCACTTCACATAAACGAAGAACGTCCAACGCCCTCCCCAGTCTGTTCACCCATTTTCAACAGTAGACTGGCCGCTTCAGGGATCTCGTTGTTGTCAACGGTTGACTGTAACTATCAATGACTGTAGAAAGCGTCCCGAAGGGAAAAAAAACGATATCGGTTGGCCCAGGCTAGGCGTTGCCGACGATGTGTAGCTGTCAAGAGTGGCACCCGTCGTAGCCTCCTGCTCCCAAAGCCTGCAGCTGCCAAGGGTCGCCGAAATGTCGTCATGGACACAGTTGTGGGACGTCCCTGGTTGTTCCGCATGGTGTACAAAAAGTACGACAAAGCGAATCTAAGAAAGGATAATGAATCCTCTGCCACGAAAGTGAATGCGCACTCGAAGAAAGACATTAATGACTTTTTAAATCTATTTTCCTATCACTAAAAAAAATATCATCGGAAATTACCATTCGCAATAAGCGAACCAAGTAAATAATGGTATATTGAGGAAATATTAAATTATGAAACACAAATGATCAATGTTTGGTTTTTTTTTGGTTTTTATTTGCGCAGACTAATATTAGCGAACTTTGTAAGAGTCTCCTAATAATTTTTTCTCGGCTATACACTTTTTCGAGTATTTAACCTTTTTGAAAGTCAGTTTGCACTTGAATGGTGGTTTTTTTTTTGGTTTTTTTTTTTTTTAGACACTTTAGACAAAAGGTATAACGATCAATTTCTTAAATTGACCCCCATCTAAACTGACCTTCAGCTGATGTCACTTTACTTCAATTTTTTTCAATCGCAAACGCTAAATCATTATATTCAAATTTATTTGATCTTTTAGCCTGCCTTGTTTCCTTCCCATAACGGACTTCACTCTATTCCTCCGCGAAACACATCAAATTAAACATCGCAGGCGGAAAATTGTCCGTTCGGATATCCCGCCGTCAAACGTATTGATAAAGTCAATTTCCTTAATGAATCAATATAAATCAAAAAACAAATTTGACACTAATGGAGCTGCAGTTCCCATCAAGACCAGTACATTTTTCACCTTTTGACAAGTCTGGCTATAGTACAGTCTGTAACATTGCTATGGAATCGATGCATAATTTTCGATTACGTTGTATATTTATTACATATTATAATCATTACCTGTGTACAGCACTCTTAGCCTATTAACATTTTAGAAGAAGTATTAAAAATTCATTTTCATCAATTTCAAAAACAATACACAAAAAAGTCAGTTTTTTAATGTAACAATTCTATGGAATCAAAAGTGAAAACCTTTAAAATATTGTATCTACCTTCTGAAAGTGGAACTGAACCATATGCAAATTACCTTTTATTGCTTGCAAAAGCTATTTTTTAGTGGAAAGTAGATGTTTTCTTTCATCACAATGCCAGGCGGTTCAGTGTTGACAGAGCTTGAAATCACAAAGATCATCAAGTTTCATGCTAAGTCAAAGAGCAATTGCTATAAAGATAGGAAGATCTCAGAAAGCAGTTTATAATTTTTTGTCAAAGGGTGACAATTATGGTACTTCCAAAAGAAGATCTAAGGCTAAAAAGCTCAACACTAGAGATCACAGAAGAATATTTCGTATGGCAACGAAAGAACAATTATCAGTACGACAGATTGCAGCTGCTCTACCTGTAGAAGTGTCCCACCAGACTGTCTGGAGAAGTCTTCACGATAACACCAACGTCAAGTATTCCAAATGTCTTAGAAAACCACGACTAACAGAAGCTCACCGACATGCACGACTTGAATGGGCTAAAGATAAGATGTCCTGGGTGGAACAATGGAGCAACATCGTTTTCCCTGACGAAAAGAAGTTTAACTTAGACGGACCAGACGGAAATGCATGTTACTGGCATGATCTGAGGACGGCTCCCAACATTCAGTTCAGCAGGAACTTTGAAGGGGGATCTGTCATGGTATGGGCAGCATTTGGCTACAACGGAAAATCAGATCTTGTGTTTGTGGAAGGAAGATAGGACTCCAAAAAGTATCAGACATTGCTTTATGATCATTTAAAAATCATAAAAGCTAGTTGATCCAAACAATAGTTGAATCAATGCCTAACAGTGTTTCAAAAGGTGGTTCAACTAAATATTGAATTGTAGTTTTCTTTAAACTTTTATTAGTGATTCCATAGAACTGTTACAGTCAATTAATGGATTTTTTTGTTTATTGATCAAACAATGTTTTTGTTTTTTGTTTGTTTGTTTCATTAAACATCTTTATGGTTTACAAACATTCGTAACATTCAGCATTTTGATATATGGATAATTTGAAAAGTTACTTTGAAATATGCCTTGATTCCATAGCAATGTTACAGACTGTATTAAGTTTTTAAAGGGGTTCTCGTCACTCGCTCTCTTATATGTTATCAAATTTTTTTTATAAATACTGCTTTTATAAACAATAAAACTCAATTGTATTCGATATTAACAAGGTGCATAACTTACGTGGTGAAACCACGAGTTACTGATAATCAAAAACTGAAGCGATGTTAAGTATTTCATTTGACAGAACTAAAATTTAAATTTAATTCCGAGCAATAAAATCATATTTGAAATTTTATAAATAAATAAAATAAAAGTTTCAGTTATCAATATTTTCCCGTTCTATAGAGATACCTTCCCTCCCTTACCTCTCTGTTATTTTCGAGAAACGAGTTTGAAAATAGACGGACGCGCGTCAATTTATGTCCTAAAATAGACAATCGAACCGAATAAAATAAAAGCAAAGGATGTAAAAATCCAAGTTGAAAAGTAAAGTGAAACTCGCTCCCTTTCAGCCACCAACCTGATTGGCATTCGTTGTAATGAGGTTTTAATTCTGTCGCTTTTATGATGTTGGCGGGGGCGTTGAGCGATTCAATTGATTAGTCGTTTTCTTCAGTTGTGCCTCGCGGATTATGAGTTTAAGGCGTTCGAACCTCCAGAGTTTTGCTTCCATTAATTCAATTTTCCCCCTACATCTCTCCCTCCTCTTTTCTTTTTCCAGAGAGATAGAAACAATTATTCCACACCCCCACCTGGGTCGATCACGTGATTAACTCTTTCTCGTTTTTCCCCTCTCTTCCAAATCAATGGAGGATTAGCCAACACAACTTCATCGCGCTCCTTTTTTGCTTACTTTCCCAATATTTTTTCTGAGAATCAATTTTAAGTGAGAAAAAGTCAACTGTTTATTTTCTGTCAGATACCTTTCGTTCTCTCAGAAACTCAGGCATTTCATTTGAATCGCTTGATTCGACACTTAAACTAACCACTTAATGGTTTAAACTAATTTACCTAATGAAATAAATTGATTTGTGCAATTATCATGTTGTAAAGAAAGTAAGAAAAGTGGGTCACTTTGCGTGAATGTTGCGCGAAAAAGAGCTACCCCTTTATAAGCAGTCAAGGTTATGCTCCGACGGGATTGTCGCGATGTTTTTTTAGGAACTTTTTACCGCGTAATCATACAATAACAGCAGATTCGAGGAGTGGAACCGATTACATTCTGCACCGAAAATTAAAAACCCAGCACTGCTTATTCCACATGCGCCAAGACCACGCTCGACCACATGTTGCTGTAAGGAGCCAGGAAAAAAAACTGCCAGTTCCTTTGGGAACTTTTTGCCTCGCCCTCCTTATTTCACGGACCAGACTTCATCAGACTTTCGTTTGTTCCAGTCTATGTCCAATTTCTTTGCTGGGAAAAACTTTACCAATGATGAACAAATTCCTGGCCAAATTCTTCATGTCCCATTCGCCAGGTTCTATCGTGATGGGATATATAAACTCATCTAACTACCAATGGCGAATGCCTGGGCGATCGGGTAGCTTATTTATGAAGCTTGAACAATGCACATGTCTTTTGAACATTTTTTTCGCATCATTCATAACAATCTGATAATTTTACAGAGCTACATTATTAAATATGGTTTCATTTTATTACTGTGAAGATTAATGAACTAAGGCAGACTTGCATAGAATCCAAGACAAACTGAATTAAGACTTAAATAAAGACGAGACTATGTGTAATTCCTATAAATTAATTAGAACGATTAATTTCTGCGTTCCTCAGCTTCAGTTTTAAGCAACCGTAACTAGTAAAATGTTCAATAAAAAATCTCCCTCCATAAATGTTGTAAGGTTGTCTAACATGAAAACGTTTTCGAGTTGATACCGAATTCAGATTTTTCCAGTCTTCATGAAAGAAATATCGACTGACAGATATCGAGAATATAAGATAGCGAGTGGACAAATACTTGTAACCAGGTAAACAGGAACAAAACCCCATAATTCAACGAAAGTAAATTTTATTTCAAAGCCTCTGAAATGTACATTCATATTTACATCGAGAACATACTTTATTTCTAAACTCAGATTCAATTTAAGCTGACACCATTGAGAGAGTTAGCGACCTCATCACCTGAGAATGGCTTCCTGTATTCCTACGCATCATTCCAGTTTCTATCTTTTAAAACGTATTCCCTGTCGGATATTTTAGTTAATAATGCTAAAGCAATAAACTATGTTATTTAATATCTGCATGAAATGACAGTAAGAAATGTGCTCGCAGGGAAGCTGGAATCTGATTTTACACAAAAGCAAACGTCTGCAATTTATTTGAACTTACGATCTGACAGATTTGAAAGTCGGAAAGCTGCAAGCCAGCTCCAGTGTATTTAAAAATAACCATTGTAGCCAGTGTAACTCTGTAGTCGTTCACAGTTCAAGATGAGATGATACTCGATACGCGTTGAACACTTAATAAAGACGCTACCATATTGTTATTACTAGACCCTTTATTCAGTTTCATTTCTTAAAAATAGCCCATCAATGAGGAGTTTTTCTTCCTTGTTGTTCAAGTGAAATGTTGAATCACATTTGTTCATTTTGCTACAATACTTTTATTTATAACACTTTTATACAAGTCAAAATGATTGGCACAAGAAACTGTCCCACCAATGCTGTATCGTTCAAATAAATTACAAAATAATAAGTTTTCTCTCCAAGTTTGTGCTAACTTTCGCAGATGTTCGGTAGCGCTGTTGTAACGCGGAAAACATCAAGGCGATAGTTTAATTCTTTCCATACTGTTGCAGTATATCCTGTGTAATTGAGTTATTTTATATAACCCTACAAAAATATCACATGTCATGTCTGGTGACCATGTCGATCAATGGTTATCATTAGCTCCAGCATACATTATTCTGACAGATGTTCATTGACGTGTCGTTGAACGCAGATTATGAAAATTCTATTATACAGTTATACTTTTCGCATATGGCCAGCTTTTTCATCTATGATGTAAGGCAGTTTTCTTTTTGTACCAATGATTTTGACTTAACCTGTAAGTGTACATATTTTTAAGTGAAAGCATTTTTATCTGAGAGAATAAAAAAAAGTTTTATATACTTCAAGGAAAACGCGTAAGCTGTTAGAAGAGCAACATGCACGAATAGAGACAACCCTCGCATCTAAATCTGTGATCTAAACAAGCCCACTTTCAAAATTTAATGAATGTTCCATCGATAAATATATACAATATCTATATTTCTGAACTCCATCTGAGAATCAATCAATTTTATTCGCCGAATATCTTTTATCGAGTATGATTAGAAATTCATATGAAGATGTACAGTATGTAAGGCTCGTATATTGAAAGTAAACAAATAACTTAAAGCATTATACTCTGATCATACTAGGCTATATTATATTAATCCGTTATCAGGTCTCAAATGTTACTCATTCCTCTCTTTTACAGGAGTACATATCCACCAACATGAACACTTAAATGCAATTTCAAGATGAAATCGCCCGTGCTGTTCAAACAGAGCGGCATCCTTTCGGGATTCTATTAGGTTGGAATCATGCAACAGGATAGATAGGAATAGAGTAAACAGATGGTTAACGCTAGAACTAATTTAAAAAAAAAAATTCAAAATCCAACGTGCAGTTAAATTTTCCGCTAAAATAAATGGACCTTATTAAGCCAAAACGAAATTATGCGCATAGTTTTCGAAGCCAACCCAGTCATTATGTATAAAAACTACTTAGAAATGTAAAACATCACTCTAAAAACATGACTAGTGTGATTTACTACGCAAAACACTACGCCAGATTTGTCTCCACTTTTTTTACGCGTAACCACGTTTTTGTGGTCGAGATGTTGTTAGACCATGTAAGATGATGTCGATCTGCCTTAATGTTAGCTCCACATCATGCTACACAGGGTTACATAAACGTGAATTAAATTAGTTTCGTGTCGTCAGACAATATGCATGATTAGGTGTAGTATCGAAATTCACTGTCTTTTTCACTTACAAGGAGTTCGCGGTCGACTCTTCACCGATTTTGATCTCCTTTATGGAACTGGCAAGATTTGGCTAGCATAAATTTTTTATTTTACTTAAACTGAAAACATTTAATTTTTTTATCTAATTATTTAATATAAAGTTTTAGTCGTTAAAAGCTTGTAAAAAATTATTTTTAATTAAAACAAAAACATTGGCAAATGAATCAAGTATAAAAAAAAGTTAGATTACATACTCTCCTTGTTAAATTGTATATGTTGAAACCCACTACGTGGAGCAAGTATATAAGAATATGTTTTTTAAAAAATACCTATCGAGCCGTAAGGATTAATCCATCTCAGAGAAGTTAATTCGCAAAGTAATATAAAAATATTTTGTAAATAAGAGTTCTTCCTAGTGTCGTAACAAGCTGCGTATAGTGTTACGGATGGATAGTGATTTACAACCTGTTACAACGATATCGGGTAGCGTTTAACGATATATCGTATCTTTACAAGTACTGTAGATGCTAGCTATATGCTATACAGAAGTGAACTACATGCAGTGTCGTGAGGTAGGACGCATGAGGTGTCGAAATTCACTGTCTATTTTTAGAGTGATGTTAAATATATTTTCTAAATCTTGCCTAGTTTAAAATTTTGTTCTAAATTCAAAAATAGTTTAGTCTTTAATGCGATATCCAAATTACGGAATCCCTTTATTTGCGCCTTTCTAAATGTGCAAACACTAGCAACAACAAAAAACATTTGTAGATACGTTACAATGTTTCTCTATCACTAACGAACAACTTTGCATTATAATGGCATTAAAGTCTTTGTAATTAAGGAAAGACTTGGAACTCTTCTTATTTAATCGGAACAAAATTTAAGGTTTTTGTTTAAGGTTTTGTTCTCTCTCCCCCAATTCGCAAACATTTTAGAGCTACCTTAAAAGTAAAGTGAAAGCCTTTATGCGTCCCTACTATAATTAAAATCAGCTTTATCTTATTTATTTGTTGTGGTTCCAATTAGGATTTTACAATGGACGACGGCAATGGAATAGCTTTCCATTCAACGAACGTTGCTCATTCAGCAGGATCGTCAGGATAAAGGAGAACTTATCTTGTGTAAGAAATTTATGTTTAGTGCTAAGGAGTATTTAAAGCTTTATGCTCCTACGTTACGAGAAAGGACAAAAGGCAAAACCAAACAAAACACCTTGCTGACGCTTATTTTAGCCAAAAAAAAATCATCATTATAAATAGGGAAGGCGCATCGCTGAGTTTCGCTTATTTTATAAAAAAAAATAAGAAAAAAAAGAACTTACATCTTCTGTCTCCATTATATTGCAACAGTGGCCGTGGGAGGTGATCACATGGTTTGGATTGGCTCGGAGGGTTTCCGGAGTCGATGGGATCGAATACGATTCGCAGAAACCTCGGCAGGCGTTCGTCGTGATATCGAATTCGACGCAGTTGGGGATGCTGATCCTACGCGTGTGCCCTACGTATAAGAAAAATGATAGAAACCCAAGTGTTAGGAAGATAAAAAAAAAAAAGCGCAAGGTTAATAAATAGCGTTTAACTATTCGAATTGTAATTTTGCCGAATCCTTCGGTTTTTAATATGAAAGTTTCAAAACTTTATTGTAATTGCTCAAATGATGTCGAGTCCGTGACCTTTATGTCCCCCGCCCACTCTTTGTCGTATCAATTTGATTTTAATATTAGTTTATTAAAAAAAATCGATGGATAAGAACTGGAGAAAAAATTAAATCGGCTTCATTCGATTCTTTTAAAATAATTTCCGCTCCTTTTAAACCCAATTACCTAATTCCCAGCTCAGATTACAGTTTATTTCCTTTCTTAAAATTGTCGTTTTATGTAGACAGAAACTTATTTACATACACTATAGCTTCTATCGAATCCCTGGATTCATGTTCTTTGTCTGCGATCTCCATATTTCTTTTTATAACCATCATAAATATATAGTATCAGCCACGTGAATAGTTCGCGTTCTTCGGCCATGACTTCACAAAAAAAACAGACGATTCCTAGAATTGGCTCTTCCATATTAAGCGATTGGCGCTGAAATAGAGACTCGGCCAAAGACAAGGCGTAGAAAGAGACTGGAGCGGGTTTACCTTTTACGGCTCTTTAAGGAAAAAAAACTCAACTGGCTTCAAAACTTTCTAAGATTTATTTTTTTAAAGTTCGGTGTGGATGTAGAATAAAATATATAAAAAAGCCGACTTACCCACTTTGTGGCAACCAGGATTCTCCCACGCATGTTTGCCGCATGTAAGGTAGACCGTCATCGACAAGTAAACAAAAAGACTCCATAATCGCCAAATCATGATGATTCAGGTTTCGATTAGATTATAACCTATAAGAAGAGAATAAATATTTATTTATTTAAATTTAACTTTTTCACCCTTTCGTGGCTTAATTTTTTTTTTGCTTGATTAAATCTAATTAAATTCAGCGATATAGGAGAGAGTTGCATAAGTAGGGATGTTTTCAAAGAAATATTTCTGGAACCAAATTGTATTTAAAAAGACATACAGTATCATCAAGAGAAGCTATTAATACAATACAGGAAAAATTATGGGAAGTTTTTTATAGGTTTTTATTGTAACAGTGTCCTACTTTATGGAGATAGGTGCCGAAAATGAGACATAGCAAACTACAAAAATAGGATAAAGCACTTAACTTTTCTTATGTTGGCTTTTGATATAAATTTTTGGCTTTTAATTGACAAAAATACAAGGCACAGTTAGAAAGTAACCATAAAAATTGTATAAAATTTTAATTTATTGACAAAGTTTTTAAATTAAAAAAAAAAAATTCTTTTGGTTGCTTCCTCAGCCATTTGCGGACCGCAAATTGAACATCTTCATCAAACTTGAATTATGGCCCCATAAAAACCTTTTAAATGGCCCAAAAAGATGAAATTCTGGTGGATGTGGCAGGACCTGAAATGTATCTCGTGTGACGCCTGGCATTGTGATTTTGAAAAATGTCCTCAATGGCTCTTAAAAAGCGTCAGAATTCACAATACTAGCAGGACAGCCAGAACTTGGAGCATCTTCAATATACGTGATGCCATTTTTGAATTTCCTTACCCACTCGTATACTTGGCATTGTGACATATAGTTCTCACTGTAAATCTAAAGGTTTAATCCTTCTCCATGCAAAAATCGGACCTCTGCAGGCAATTCAAGTTTGGTACACTTTTTATTTGACCTGCCATGTTTGATGCTTAATATTTAATAATGCTTCCCCAACCAGTGCACACAAGTCGTTTTGAAGAAATGTTATAACGCTTTTACAGTTACTTGTAATGTACTAGATACACAATAAGAAATTGAAATGTCCCGACTTAAGAAAATGATCATTTAACGCCATAGAAAATCTAATGGCGGCATGAAGCACATGTTGCTCTGAAACAATCCATCGATATACCAATCAAAATAGAAAGATCTTAGATCAACTCTGAATATCCTATCTTCAGACAGTTAGCATGAGACATTGGCTATACATTTTACTTAAAACTGAAAAAAACTTTACCGGATTTTTTTTTAATGGGAAATCGGCTGCAGCTTCGGCCTCGACGATAACAACTGCTGCCTCCTTCGACAATGCAACTCTCCTTACTTGTTATTCTATCAATTCATGCCATGCTGATTATTTATGGACTATTTAATAAAGCAATTTTGAAACCAATTTGACCATTTTATTTTAACGAAATAATTATATTAATCTAAGCCTGTTTAACTTATAAAATTGAATCTGAGAAGAATAACTCGTAAAGCTCATATTTAAGACGCCAATATAAATCAAACTACATTCTCATTATAAGTTTATTATATATAATCATTAGATTCAGAATTAATTGCCGAGGGTTTGTGACTATCATAGCCTACCTCATGGATCGTTCAGCTTTTCACTTCTCTAAAGGAATGACGGTTGGCTTTCTCCAACAGAAGTCACTTAGTGAGCAAGAATAGTAAAGGTAGAACAAAAATTCCTTTCATCTCAGGCTGTTTGCTCTTTACTCATGACTGAAGGGCTTTTTAGAAGAAAAACCTGCCCTCAACTATCTGATCTATTTCAAGTTAATAGCAGTGTCTAGAAACTTCCCTTTTACTATACGACCTAAAAAAATCCACTATTATTACTCGTCTCCCCTTAGTGCAAGGTTCCGCTATAATGGAAGCTTCCTTCTTATTTGGAGCTTACCATTTCTGTTGCTAGGTGGGAATATAAGTAGAAAGAAAAACATAATTTAATTATAAAAAAAAAATATTTTTTAACTTATATAAAATATTCAATCCAGTTCATATTTTACTTTGTTTATTATGTATATCCAGTGTTCAAAAGATTAATTAATTTCAAATGACTATTTCATCATCTTTTGAAATGTATGACTTACCTTTTTTCAATTAATCTGCTCATCAGGTAGAGCAAAACAAATTTGAAGTAACGGTAATCATAAAATTCAAAGATTAAGCAAGAGAATTTCTATTTATTTCCTTTGATGAACAAAAGCGTTTGTTCGGGTTCTATATAATTAAAGCTAAAATTTAATTCACGTGAATTAATTAAATAATTTTTTGCGTATATATTTATAACGAAATGTAATTTTTATAAATGTCGAAATAAATAGAAAATATTGTTTCACCTCGTTCATCATAGTGTCTGTCATCTTTTTTTTTTTTTAATTTTTGAACGTTTTCATTATTTATTTTAATAAAAAAATCTTTCTTTAATGTATAAATACTGATAAAATATTTTTTCAAAATTTACAGAGCTTCGTATAAACTTGATAAACATCGCTTTAATAAAAAGTGAATTAATTCTGTTTATTGAAAAGTTTCAAAAGATTTATTTCTCCAATATTGTTATTGTGGCTATCCTTTTATGATTTTAGTTATTAAAGTTTTATTGAAGACGTATTATTTTATCTTTGAGGAATTGTTCTAATTTTATAAATACAGTAGAACCTCTTTAATCGGAACTTATTTAATAACCTCTATGTTAAAAGATGTATTATAACTTATGTAGATGTTGCTTATTAAGAAGAACCTGACAGTTTTAAATGTTTTCAGGGCGAGCTGCTATCTCTGTTCATACACAACAAGTTATTTTCTGTCATTATTAGGAGCTTTAGCAAAAAGCTATTTATAAGAATGCGCCCTTGGTCTGTACGTTTATCCGGCGATCCGCCGTTTGCACATAACTTGAAAGCGGATTAACTTTTTCAAATTCTGTCTTCAGAAATACATATAACCATCCGGCCGTATCAACTTTTCAGAATTTTCCGTGGATCCTTTCAAGTCGAATTCACGTGCTAAAACAGTGACTGTAAAGAATACCAAGATAATGCCATGTCATATAACAATCGATTTGTCAAGAAGGAATTCAATGTTACTTTCTGTTCATCTTTTAAGCATTACTGAGATAGGCGCGCGCACGTGAAATCGCTTTGTCGACGCAAAGGATTGCTCAAGTGCTCATAATCTAAATTATTAAGTAGCGGAAGAATGGAGCAACTTATCGGTTTTATAATGTCAGTCCTTCATAATTTCTACATTTTTTGAGGTAGAAGGTTGAAATTCGGAGTGTAGCTTACTATGGGCATGATCATCTGCACTATTTAGTTTGGATTTGATTGGTACACTGGGGTCGGAATTACGGGGGTGGGATTCAGAGAGGACAGAGGATCTATGTGCTCTTTAGGTACGTAAATGACTGAAATTCAGTATATATATTCCTCTAGGCAAGATATACATTATTATGAAGTTTAGGCTCAATCGTTCCAGTGGGGTCGGAGTTGCGGGGGTGGCAGTCACTTGGTTCGTAGAACTATGGCAAAACATGGCTTGTGATATCTCATTCCATCGGAAATGATGAGAAAGGAAAGAAGATACGAGCTTTTTTACATTTTCTACACATTATGTTCGAGAAAATCAATTTTTTGATTAAAAAACTTGGGTGGGGGGAGGAAAAAGTGCAGATAAAGGGATAAAAATAGATGACCGCAGGGTCTGCTACTTGCCTTACCCTACACGAGGGAGTAATTTCTTGTTAATAAATGTATAAATGTATTTCTGCTTCACTGCTAAAGCTACTCTTTGGAATGTTAAGAAGATTTTATTATGTTACTAATCCCCCCTCCGGTTTAAATTGCTGCTCAATAAAAGTGAAGATCAAGGAGCATATAAATTGCGTTGACAACTTATACGATTTGATAAAGAATAGATAGTTGAATCAATTCCTTTTTAAATAAGATAAAAGTAATCTAAATGTAGAATTCATCATTCGATTACAAGAAAAATTATTTTACACAATAGCATGCACCTCTTTGTGTAAATCACGATTCCTCATTTTTTAATAAAATAATAGTTTTAACTCTAAATAACTAAGAATTTCAAATATGTGACTTGATTTACTTGTATTCTCAGCAATCCAAATAATCTAACTTGTGTTTTCCCCCCGATTCCGTATCGATTCTTCTGAGAAAGCAGACACAACTTTGAAGTTAGACCTCAATCAAACGATTACAAAATTTGTTCTTTTGGAAAGACAATTCTTGCCTCATGCACTGTCATACCACTGTTCAAACTTCAAAACCATTGCTACCTACTGGTCCTCTATCTCCCATTCACACGGCCAGCCTGCAAACTTTTAATCAATCACGTGGCCAACCATTTCAAATCAGCTTACATCCATTCAGTTATCTTTACTCCAATATTAACAGATTTATTCTTATTTCTTGCATAATTTTCCAAGAAACCAATTTGTTCAGCTCTTGTTAAAAATATAAAAATACACCATTTCATTGACTTGCTTCTGAAAAGCTCCACCATTCTACCTTTCATTTCGTTGGTCCATATCTTTCGGATACCCAAGCACTTTCGTTTTTTCAACACTCATTCGCCTCTACCTGCTTTATTGGCACAACTGAAAAATTTAATTAGAAAGGCAAATATTGATGAGTCTGATATTAAGTAATTTAATGGATTTAGGCGGTTCTTACTTATTCATAGCCACTAATTAATTTTCGGCGGTCTTTGAAACATTTTTGCCGAAACAAAACATCTCCGGCCGTTATCAAATATCATCAATTTTGCTATAAAAATTCCCGCATCTCATTCATTTGAAATCCTCTTTTGCGTATACAAGACTAATTAACAACTTCATGTAGCCATTAAAAAAATCTCTTGTTTTAATCGGATACCTAATTAGGCATATTCGAGGCAAGCTAATCCACTCACATTTAGCATTTAGTATCTCAATCACTGTATCTTTACTTCTGTCAAAAGAAGTTCTCGTATTGCTAATCATGAATGCGAAGTGAAAAAAATTTGGGAAAGTTTTCTCTTTCATTCAAACTGAGAGTGGATCGGTGAAGCCTCTATGAAACCTCGGTGAACCCATGAAACCTAGATAAATAGGATTAAAAATTTTGGGTCGTAGGCGAAATGTTTCCGTTTCATTTTCCTGTTTATCTTTTTTTTCTTTGTCTTTGCTTTCGGCCGTAACATCTTCATTAGTAAGAAGGTGAGCTCTGTCGACTGGAAGGAAAGGTTGTGACTGATGAGGCCCTTCGCCTCTTTCCTTTCTTCTCTCACCAGGGAATCCTGATGAGCTGAATCAATAGCACTCAATCAGAAATGACGTCGTACACACCCGAAAAAGTATTTTCTTCTCTGCTTAGCTGTTCTCTTACCTCAAATTCCAAAGAAGTTTCATCATCTTGGGTGCAGATTGTATTCGTTCATTGCGGCGAACGAAGGAATCCGTGGGCGGCGGGTTAATCAATGGGTGTCACATGTTACCAAAAATAGATCTTTTTTTGATGTAGAAATATATTAATAATAATCTAATGAATTAATTAGCATTTGTTTGTTATGAATGATGACAGAGCAGCAAAAGTTTTCCCATTTAAAACAAAAACTGCAAAATCCAGTTTGACAAACATTTTTCTGGTTCAGTCTTTTATAAAATTTTCCTTTTACTCTATCAATGTTTTAGAAGAGTAATTCGGTTGATCGAATCAGCTTTAAATGCTTTCTCTTTTAAATCTCGAGCTAAAAGGGAAAATAGGGCTATTATTGGTCTTGATATTTCCATAATTAAGTTTGTAGAAAATTTTTGAAACCGAGAATATTCAAGTTAATTTCTCTAAACATTTTCATCTTGATTCAGATAGCTCGAACCCAAGACATCACTCTTCTTTGTACAAGTTATTTTGAACGATTCTTCTACTTAAACGTTTACTCGATCAGATTCGTGTACAAAACTTGCAACTGAGTTGATTGACGTTTAAAGAATAATTTAATTATCAATTAGTTGGAGATATTAACAAAACGATACAATATTATCATGCAGACACTAGTAAAAGTTTCACCTGGGGCTACATCAACCCAGTGAAATAACACATTTCTCTAAACATAATCATTCATCAACCACAGAGGCTCGTGGTTTATTCAAATTTTCAAGCTATACAACTTTAAGGTAAGGTTGATTCTAAAATTGTATTTTGGGATGCATGCTTGAGAGAAGGTAGTCTTGATGGCGAAGAAATAAGAGAGCTCAGCTTCAAATCGCTGATGCTCAAGGAAGTTTATCAACATAACAGACAGAAGTGAAACTCGGAGTCACAAAGAAATATAAGAACCGTCTGAATAGAGATGAAATAATTTCGGAATAAATGAAACTTCTAGATACACCGTTCTCCGAATGATAATACAAGAGATACGCGTGGAGTAAAGCAGGATGGGTGGATGCAGTCTGTATGACTGCTTTGAGGTGTAACGAATGAGCGATGATTGTATGCTGGTCATATGGATATAGACGTAATAATAAATCTTTATTTAATATTAACTACTAGAGTAAATACTCGGCTTCGCTTGGTTTGGTTGAATATACAAGTATACACGTTGTTTAGGGTAAATTTTGCAACAACTAAAATTGACTTTTTTGCCAACTTTAACTAACTGCACAGTGTTTAATTCACCACAGCTCACCCATGACTTCTCCAGGGTTATTCCCAGGCAAAAAAACCGTTGCGCCAAAACTGTGTGGTTTTTCACTCATAAAATTCGCGCAGCCTGCTCCAAGTCATTAAAACCCACTAAAAACCCTATTCACCCGTTTAAGGTAATTTATTTAGCTTAGGTTGGTTGTATATGGATTAAATTTATATCAGGTAAATTTTTGAATAACTAAATTAAGTTTTTTAAAGAACAAATCATAAGATGTTCAGTGAAGGTTTTATTGTATGCCAATCTCAGCTGTTCAAATTAATGATGAAAAATAGGAAAGAAAATTAAGTTTGTTAGTTTTTTGCATTCATGTTTTTATTGAAAATGAAAATATAAAAGTATTATGGGTATGCACACTTATAAAGCCAATATACAGCTTTTATAGACTCTCCGAAGACTTTTGTAGACAACCAGAAACCTAGATGAAAAAGTGTTCTGGAAACCCAAGCGTGAGCATACTACAAGTGTCTATGTGAAAAGCGGGGACTCCAAATTGACTCCCGCTACTTTTAAGATTGTCCTTGCTCCTTGTTGATCGTCATAGAAAACTGGATTCGTTTTAATGGAAATGAAATTAGAGGAATCAACACATCAATATCTTCTTCACAGACAGTGAGGAGGGTAGCTTCTTTTCCGTTTGGAGAAAATTGGTATGTGTGTTTGTATTGTTTTTTTAATTTTAATAATATTCAGTGTAAGAGAAGTGAAACTCGGGAGCCACAAAGAAATATAAGAACCGTCTGAATAGAGTTGAAATAATTTCGGAATAAATGAAACTTCTAGATACACCGTTCTCCAAATGATAATACAAGAGATACCTATGGAGTAAAGGAGGAAACCCAAGTTTTTTTCACGCGTTGGTTGTTATTATTGGTTTGTCAGGGTTTAATTCCATGACTTCTCCAGGATTATTCCCATGAAAAAAAAATCCGTTACATGAAAAGTCTCATATTTTTTTTTTTGTAATTTTAATTATGTTCAGTGTAAGAGTGGATTGTTGTTTGTTATTGTTGCTTGTCATATTATTGTAGTATTATT
Source organism: Rhysida immarginata (assembly GCA_023313115.1). Lineage (NCBI taxonomy): Eukaryota > Metazoa > Arthropoda > Chilopoda > Scolopendromorpha > Scolopendridae > Rhysida > Rhysida immarginata. The sequence continues at coordinate 4,355,360 of JAHWFO010004499.1, read as the reverse complement.
TTTGAATTTATAATTCAAACATATTGTTCCATGATAAACGAATAGTTTTCAGTCATAAAACCCGTGCAAGCCGCGGAAATCCATGGCAAAATAGTGAAAAACCTCTCTCGGGCTCTGCTAAAGCATTATGTAAGTTTGACGCTCGTCGGTTTCCTGGTTGTAGAGATTATCGCGAATATACAGACAGACAGACAAATAGACAGACACACACTGACTTTAATTAACATAGATATAAAAAGCGAAATCAACCGCGAAACTAACGGAGGTCATGCTTTTTATTAAAAGTAGCGCAAGGATACTCATTAATAGTAGCGGGAGTCAATATGGAGTCCTTGCTTTTCATCAACACGAGGATTGAATGGGATCTTTCACCTCGTCATAACGCAACTCAAGTCCCTTAAGGTGCTCTTTTTCTTCTTTTGGAAGTGGTGAAAGTTGCAAGGTGCAAAGTCTTTCATCTTTGAACTGCAGTTTTTCATCTTTGAACAACCCCGGAATTCCTCTCCGACGAGTTCACCCGACAAGTCACGCGTTGGCGCAATGCGTGGAAAGGATGGGGACTATGTCGAAAATTGAATAGTGCATTACATAGAGAACAAATGTAAGTATCAGATACAAAAAGAATTTTGAAAATTGGTTAACAAATAAAAAAGTTACGGACCAGGAGGCAAAAATTCTTGAACAACCCTCGTACATTCACATTTTGCATTTTCAATAATTAAGCCCAATGTTAAAAGGCCTTAATTTAGTTATTCAAAAATTTATCTAAAGAAATTTGCCCCTTATTCAACCAACCAGAGCTAAATAATTAACCTTAAAAGGGGTGAATATGTTTTTTATCGGGTTTTAATGATTTGCAGCGGGTCGCGCGGAAAAGTGAAGAACCACACATGTTTTCATGCAACGGGTTTTTCCTGGGAATTACCATGGAGAAATCATGGGTCAATTAAACCCTATAGGGGAAAATATCTTTACATTGAATGATGGGTACAGCTGCCATTTTTTGAGGGCAAGAGGAAGGCAATCCTATACTGCTACTCAACGAAGTGCGCCGTTTTTGCCCGACTTATTGTATAACGATGGTAACGAGTTGTTGCGTGTTTGGATGTATTGCATAACAATGGGATAAGTTCAGAGCCATGGCAGCCATGGGTCTCGATGCCTTCAAAAGATGGCGGATATTCAAGGTTTATGTTTTGATATTTCTCCCTATACAGTTAGTCAAATTTGGTTTAAAAAAATCAAATTTAGTTACTATAAAATTTACTGTAAAAAAAAACCTGCATAAATTCCACCAACCCGAGCGAACTCTAGTAAATAAATAATATTTTTCTTAATTATCTGTAAATTAAGTTAATAAAATAAATTTAATCCTATTTGAACTTCTTTTAATGAAACAAGGACGGTATCATCTGAGTCGATTCCCAACTGGTCAATTAGGCTTTTTTCTTTTTTGTTCTGCAAATCATAGAAAGAAATTTACCAACAGCTGTATAGCCTCGTGAGAGCCTGCCTAAAGATGACCCTCCTTGTGAAAAGACTTGGTATTTTTGCGACTGGCTGCCATCCCAATAATCGGCCCTCTTCACCAGCCGGGCTTGAGACTGTCCTACGCAGATGAAAATCAATGTCCAGAAAACGAAATTGCTTGCGTTTGAGAGGGGTATAAATCAAACAAATTGCAACATACAAGTGAATGAACATTGCCTGGAGCCAGTGGATGAATTGTTTATTTGGGAAGTATGTTTGAGAGAGAAAGTGAGATTGCGAGAAGAGCAGGTCGTGGGTGCTTTAATAAAAATATGCAAGGAATGAGAACTTATCGGTGTGGATGAAAATGTTGGCTACCAGCGCCAACTTATGGAAGTGAAGATGAAATCTGGGTATTGGACGAAAAACATAAGAAAAGTTCGAGTGCTGTGGAGATGAAATTTTTAAGAGGTATAGTCGATGTGAATAGATGGGACAGTGTTTCAAATGAAGAGGATTGTGTGGAGTACAGAGAAATATAGTAGATGTAATCTTCAATTCTTTGAGAATGTTTGAACATCTAGAACGAATGAGTGAGGAGCGGCTGACTAAACGATTGTATGCTACCCATGCGGATAGATACGTGGGAGAGGAAAGTTTTCCTCAAGATCAAATAGATGAATACCTGAGATTAACGTTTTGATACTTGTAATAAAAGGCAAACTTGTATGAAGAAAAGAATGACAGTGGAGGAAGCAAGTATAGTAAGGAACGCATAGCATAGTTTAATTGGAGTGATAGAAGGATAGAAACTCAGGCTTACAGGTGCCTATCTTACCAAGAGAATTAAGACGTGATGACATTGTTGTTACTATAATAAAAAAAACTCTTAGCTCATTATGTAATGCATGAAAGTCGTCTTTCATCGTCTCTCTTATGACGAAGATTCAAATTTGAAGAGCTCATTTCCAAAACGGAACCAAGTCAATTTTTTGGAAGTGAGTTTTATAGCAAAAGTTATCTTTAAATATTTCTATTATGATGCAGTAAGACAATTTGGTTTCTCTTTTATCTGATATGTAAAAAATTTCCAAGCAGGCTTATTGCGTCATAAAAAAGGAGTTTAAAGATAACACTTTCGCTATACAGCTTATTTTTGAAAAAATGGACTTGATATGTTAGAAATCCACTCTTCATTTGTGAAGAAATATATACTCGTTTACTGTCTAAATTTATTTTTTGAGCAAATGATTTTGGAGATTATACTACTTCATTTTTTTATGAAATTTCATTTAATAAAAAAATATAAAATTCAAAAATATTTCCGATAATGTTTTTTGTTTTACGATTAAAGAGAAACTTCATTTTGATCCCATGTCTCTACTGTTCCTCGATTCTTAAATTAATTTTATACTTTCTTACAAAAAATAGTTTCTGCTTTAATATTCAACCTGATGAGTTTATCTCATCTCTAGATTGTTAAGATTGGTTCTAGGCTCTACATGATATTTATTTTAATATCTATGTTGTAAGCCTTCGAGATAACAAAAAATCGAAGCGAGCATCCTTTTTTTTTATTTTACTCTCAAAATCTGAAACGTGTGTACTTAAGCAGCTTCCCTTTTAAGCAAAAAGTGCTCCAGCGATTACCTAAAGAAAAACCATGTTTACTATTTTATCTTAATCTGGTTATCTTCATCCGCAAATTCTTAAAAAGTTTTTCAACTCTCATGAAAACAAGAGTTGTTTAGGAAACTCGTGCGAAATGCTCAGAGTTATTTAAGAAGAACTTGTAAACATTTTTAGGGATTAACATGGAATTTCAATTTTATTAAAATTTCCAGAGTGATTTCATTAATTCCTAATTCATTGGTCCTTTTCTTATGTTGATGGGTATGTGGGTTTGTATAAATAGCTTCTATGACTAAGGTCAAACATAATCAAACTATGTCTCATTTAGCGATTATTTTTAAACCCTAAAAATAAACAAAGGTCTTAATTTAGCACTGCCTGTTATTAAAAACCTATAAATATCTAACCAGGGTAAAAATGGGCCACAAGTTTATTTGAAGTTTGTTTTTTTTTTTTTCAATGAGGCTCAAGCATATATTTTTCAATGAGTACAAAGGAGAAGAACGAGACACGCAACGGAATTTTCTGCTTCACTATAAAAAGTTTATTCACCTTTTCTCTTGATCACGGAATTTTTTATCGCCTATTTACATTGGGGAAACTGTCACAGACAATTTGTTATCGTGAATGGCTGTAGGCGCCATCCCCCACCTTGGACAAACTCACCAAAAAAACTTCTAATCTGATTAATGTCTCTTAAAAAATACGGCTTTTTTATGACAAAAAATTAAGTGACAAGTGGGGATTAATATTGATTTACGAGTAGGCGAGATAAACTGTTTATTAGATAAGGCGATGATGTCAGCAAAAATTGTTTAATTTTTTTTCTATTAATATTTTAAAGTTGTTGAAAAGAATGGACAACTTAAGTTTATCAAGTTCCAATTTCATGGGATTGCTTCTTATAAGATTGTTTTAAGTATATCCTAAGAACAAATAAATTTGACCTTTCATGAATTAACATTAAGCAAGATTTAAGGTTACATTTTAACTAACAATCAGAATTTATTTTTTTTCCAAATTAAAATTTAACTATGAATGAAACCATATAGTAAAATTTGGTCTTGTTAAAGTTATGATTGTATACTTAATCTAATTACTTATTTATCTAGTCTCCATAAATTTAAGTTATTGCAAGTTCACTCATTAAGCAGGACAACGGATCGTTTTCAGTTAGAATCAGCTTGAATCAAAAGCTCCCCCTTGACTTCACTGTACAACATTTCTATAATAAGAAAGCAAATGGCCTTGAGAATTGAAATTTTCCTCCACTCTTTGGGCTATCCTTAGATTGTAAACGTATAAAAGACAGCTCCTGGTTAATTTAAAATTGATTTATAATTTTTCCTGCAATTTCTACAGTGAGAAAATGGGCGAGAAAGTCATTCAAGGTCAGCTTGGGCTGGCCAGGTTGGCTGCGGTTTCTAACACATTTGAATTGCGGTGAAGCACACCGTTGGGAAGGCTCGTTAAGTGATTGGACTTGAGTGACTTTTTCTCACTCATTTTCTCAAAATCTTTCAAGGGAAAGGGTGTGATTAAAAATTGTTTTTAGATTAATGTTGTGTTGCTCTACAGGGTAGCAATTGGAAATTTTTCTCTATCTTTAATAGTTTTCGAGTAGCAAATGGATGACCTTAAATTTGGGGTCAAAGTCAAATTTGAGTACGACAATGAATTCCCCACCCTCCTATTTTCTATAAACCACACTCATCAGATCTCGCCTACCTGGCAGCTTTGAGATATCTGCAATGTTACCAGACTTTTTGGACACCCTGTATAAAATGTTTGAAATATAGGCAATATATGAAATAGTTATACAGGGTGATTACAAAAGAACTTCACACTTTTAAATATTTATTACATCGAAGCTATTCAGAATATAGACACACCACATAAGGATTCTTAAAGAAAAACTCTCGAAGTTTATTGTGACACAGTTAAAGATGTTCAATATGGCCCTCTGTAGTCGAATTCGTCCCAAACACGCATTAACATGTCTCCCATCATTCCCACGTATCGCTACTGTTGTGCGTTCTTTCAGCTCGCCTAGTTCACGGGGAAGGGGTAGGGTGAAGACCTTGTTCTTTACACACCCCCAAAAAAGAAATCACAGCGGTGGATTGGTCGAGCAAACAATAACCTGGAACTTGCAAAGTGGCCACCGCGGAGCCCCGACCTCACACCTTGTGATTTCTTTTTTGGGGGTGTGTAAAGAACAAGGTCTTCACCCTACCCCTTCCCCGTGAACTAGGCGAGCTGAAAGAACGCACAACAGTAGCGATACGTGGGAATGATGGAAGACATATTAATGCGAGTTTGGGACGAATTCGCCTACCGCATTGATGTATGCCGTGTCACGACAGGGGGACATATTGAACATCTTTAACTGTGTCACAATAAACTTCAAGAGTTTTTCTTTAAGATTCCGTATGTGGTGTTTCTTTGATGTAATAAATTTTTAAAAGTGTGAAGTTCTTTTGTAATCACCCTGTATATCACATATTTCCTACACATTCTATACAATGTCAAAGGGACAGCCGGCAGAGTATAAAATACTCCCGCTACCAATATTCACCAATAATTACCAAAAATTAGTGGAAGATGTGAAAAAGGTTAAGATGATTACTAAGTACGGACCACGGCCCAAGTGGCTGCTGAAACGCTATGACATAATAGTGGTAGAGAACAAACGTAAGTTGATTTATCATATTAAAGAAGGCGTCAACGCGATTCAGTACTATGGCATGAAATCTGAATTATTTGAAGTACTTGTTTGTAGGCAAATTATAAAATACCTGTTTTTGCGATTATGTTGCATACTTTTCCTTGGCATTCTATACGTTGAAGTTTAATAAGGCCTTGTATTGTATTATGACAGAAGTAATCTTTCCGACCGATTTCGCCATTTATTCCCGGTTTCTTCAGAGCAAATGAAGAGGTTTACATGTTTCATATTGTATACAAAATGATTATAAGGGTATTTGAATTTGCAGCGTGTTTACAATAGCCAATGGGTTGCCTGCATCGGTCGACTTACACTGAGGGATTTTTTGACATTTGTAAATATGAATAAAACATAAAATAAATAATTTGTAATGGCGGAATGGTACATTCGTACAGGCCTACCACCAGGTCATGAAACGGATTCAAAACAGAATTTTTTTTCTGTTGGGAGAGGGGGTTGGGAGTTCTTAAAATTACTCCATAATGAGTCTTCGCAGCCAAACAGTTTCTTTTCGAAAAAGGTTCGTCTCAATGGGAGAAGGCCGCTCATGTCGTTTTTATTTTTCTCTAAAACGGCTTAGCTCTTTTCCATGAAAAACACGTCAATGCATAATTTAAGGATCCCTCTAAGAATGAATTAAATTTTTTTTATAAAAAAAAATTCTTGGGGGGGGGGGCGTCCGTACATATCAAGTTTATTGAGTTTGGTTTGCTTGTTTGAACGCAGTAGCCTTTTTTTTTTAATTTTTAGAAAAAAAAATTAATATCTCTAAAAAGGCTTACCCAATTGACATAAAAATACGCTAAGGCATAATTTAAGGCACCCTCGAAGTATGTGTAATTTTTATTCAGTTGTACTATTTGCCGTTTTGGAAGAGTTAGCTGCACAAAATTGATCACATAATTAATTACATATGTCCAGACGGAATTTTTTTCTTTCAAAATTTCAACGTATCTCTTCGAATCGTGAGTTTTGAATTCGATTTCAGAAAAATAAATAAATTTGAGTTTCGGAAACGAACACATAAGCCTTCACTCTTAGTGATGGTACGCCAATAAGATGACTGCAAAGAAATTAATGTCAAACGTAGAATATAATAATAAATTATTACAAATTATACAAATATAATAATATAATTCTACAGAGGCTTTTCCATAGAAATAATAATAATATAATCTTTAAAAAATATTTTTAAATACAAATATTATAATAGGTCGGCGAGGGAGGGCAGCATTGTATATCTCAAAATTTGTTTGTGAATCAAGAATCTGGTTGGGATTTTGTATAATGGTTTTATAAATTTCAATAAATTCGAGGACAGATGTTTTGAAGGGATCACTGGTGGTATGCAGTATTTCCATAGCTTCTTTGCGGGTGTTTTGTATCAATTAAATGATTGGCATAATGCGATTTTCGGTAGGAAGTTCTTTATATCTGATGGTTAGCCTTCTCGTCGTTAATCCGATATAAAAGCTATTACATTTAATGCAGTTTTGTTTGTATACATCTGATTCTGGTATTATTGAAATCAGACATACGAATTAAGTATTTAAAGCCAATAATAATTAGTAAGTGTGAATTTAAAATACTACGTACAAGTTGCAAAACTGGATAGAGAAAAACCGATCTCTGCCTGAAATTTATTTATTTCATTTTAGTGCAATCGTCCCTTGCTTCAGACGCTTTATCCCAACGCTTTACAAGTCCTTGAGAGCCAACATCAAAATGCTTCGTTGGCTTTCCGTGCCCATACAAACTAACAACCGCACATTATTCTTCACTCTTACAGCACACTTGCCAATTTCAATGGCCTCTACTTTCTAGCCTGAATGAGCACTGAAAATAGTATTCGGTATTGGACGTTTGCGATTTACTCATTGATTCATTCATTAATTAATTTTTTATATCGATTTCCTTCATCTTCTGAGATAATAACTAACATTGTTAAGCTCACCTGCAGAAACAAATCGACGCAACAATTTCTTATTCCTAATAGAGACTTAATTATAAAGAGCAACTTTTGTAACATATATGAAAAATGTTTTATATAATTTCTAGGGAAAGAATTTAAAATATGTCTATGACTACTCAAAATTAACGTATCGCATAATCTTAAATAACAAATTATTTTATTCCGGGATAATTGTTTTTCTCAAGAGAATAGGTAGATGGAAACCCCAAACTGTTTGGATCATTAATTCCCTTTCCCCACATTTCTTCCTTCGGCTTTAATAGGAGGGCGTCGACAATCGTTGCCCAGCTGAGTAAGACGAGCCTCACTCGGGTCCGTTTTAGCGACAGAAGATTGAATGACACTTAGACATGACACGTTGTCAACAGGAGCAGCAATTATTCGCACACTGGCCATCACACAACATCCGATGGTGGAAACAACCGTGTTTCCTGCCCCCCCCCCCCTTTTTTTTATCAAACAACTCCAAGTTTGAGGTTACAGAAACCACGTGATACCACTTCAGTCACGTGTCTGAGAGAAATTGTCAGCAAAACACAACATTAGGAGACAACACGCAGATCAAATGGAAGTGGGTATAATGATTCCAGGGCAATTGTGGTTTGGTGCGGTTTTTATCCTCTACTGCAGCGCCACCACCGATCGCTCTATGTTTGATCAAGAAAGTTCGATTCCCTCCCATCTCGTTATCCGAAAAATTTTATTACCTCCCCCTTAGGAAACATAATTGTAGAATACAGAGAAAAGGAAAATTATCCCGATAATCAAGGGTTTCCTTAATGATAAGTTGCATAATGATGATCCGCCGAAAGCAAAGGCTCATTGAAAATTGAAGCAGATACTGATAAAAGAAATATTATTTTCGTACAATTCTGCGAAAATATAAGTTTTTTTAAATTTACAGTTATGATGCTTATGCTTTTCATTTTTTCAGGCCCTCACTTTTTTTGGGAATTGCGTTTGAAGTGCATGAAGTGTTTATAAGATTGCAATTTTAAAATTTACAATTACCCCTTACCAAATTAATACTTATTTAAAGCCAGTTATAAAAGAACAGGCCATTCAAACTCCATTTTTCGCCTTTTAATTAGAGCATAATTAAATGAACTATCAACTTACTAATTAAAACAGACCATTTAAGGTACATCATCCTATGCATATTCATTATTTATGCCTCTCCTCATTAAGGTTATCTAGGAATCACATCTGTAAAGGGGAGTGGACAATCAATTAATATAGCCGAATAATTAATATAATTAATTTAGATAAAATTCACATCGCGATAATAAAAGTGTCTCGATTCGGAGACTACGTCTACTTTATACTGAAATTCAAATTGATTAGGAAGGAAGGATGAAATTACCGATTTGCACTCTTCAGAAGGGTCGAGAGTCTCCGAACGGAATTAGACTTTTAATCTGACATCTGACATAATCTTAATTAAGTTTAAGAATTTTTTTTTACTAAGTCAATGACCTTACTGGTTCAAATCTACTCAAAAATTGTTAACTTTTTTTCGTTTTTATTTTATAATTTTTAACTTTATAATCAAAACATCAAATGATGTTCTATCTTAATTTTTTTCAAAATTTCAAGTTTCCTCCAAGCTGCTTCTCTGCCAAGCATAAATGAACTGAATATTGTATCTTTCATATGTTATTGATATTTTAATGATTCGGATTATTTTATTCTGTCTCTCTTATAATATCTTTATTTAATAATTACCATTTTAAACTTTAAAATGTTAAGCAAATAATTATATAATTAAAAGAAAGTTTTCGGTATATATATTTATATGTCTGTCTGCGATAGATCTGAGATCGCCAGTTAAACCCCGGTATGATTGATAATTTTTTTTTTTCGTTTTTATTATTTTTCTCGTTTATTTAATTTTCTTCTTTTTTATAGTTTTGGTTACTCTTGCTTATTTGTTTATTTATTTATTATTACTACGTAGGAATAAGTTAATATATGATTGATTATGATTTTAATCTTCTTAATTAAATCTAACTAGATGGAACCCCCAAAATTTGACGGCAAACAAAAGTGTGGTTTCACAGAAAAAGGTTTAAAACAATCCATTTAAAACATTTCGCTGGCTAATCATGAACAACCCTCTCCACAAAGAGAACTCTGCTACGAGGCTAACGAGAAACAGATTAAGAACAAGCAAATGTGTTAGAAACCTCAGCAAACCTGACCAGCCCAAGCTGATCTTGAATGACTCTTTCTTGCCCATCTTCTCAAAATCTTTCAAGGGGAAGGGTGTGATTAAAAATTGTTTTTAGACTAATGTGGTGTTGCTCTACAGGTAGCAATCGGAAATTTTTCTCTATCTTTAATAGTTTTCGAGTTAGCAAATGGATGACCTTAAATTTGGGGGTCAAAGTCAAATTTGAGTGCGGCAATGAATTCCCAACCCCCCTATTACCTATAACTTACACTCATCAGATCTCGCCTACCTGGCAGCTTTGAGATATCTGCCATGTTACCAGACTTTTTGGATACCCTGTATATTCAACTATAGAGAACATCAGTACAAAGTTCAGATGCGGAGAATTTTTTTTTCAAGTGATAGAGAGAAAATGTCTGTTATACGCCATCTCCGTTAAGATTTGCAGTGAACTATGTTCGTTTTTCGTAAATCTGCTAATTTTTTAGTGACTGAAGATATTCCAAGTATTTATGGAGAAGCAATTATTATAATAAATTGTATTGGAAATGTTACCATATTCATAACTCATTTATCCGGGGGTGTGTGGTGGGCATCCAAGTAAAATTGGAATTTTCCAAATTACTTAAATATTCAACAGCGTGGGCAGGCTTTTTCATCTAGTAAATTAATCGGTGAAAAAGTCATAACCTTTTAAGAAGGAAATTGCTAAATCATAACCTTTAAAAACTACCACACATTTAGAAATATTTTTGTTGAAAGAAAATTCTGAATTGAAAATTCTATGCCTTATTTTTTTCTTTTTTTTCATCAGACAAAAATAAATATCCAAACATTTTAATTTTAAAAACATCATAATGCACTGTTCTACAAATTTTCAACTTTTTTTTGTTTCGGAAATGAAATTGTGCCATTTCTTAATGAATTTCACTTGCTGAATTCAAATATAACAATGCAATTTGTCAATTGGCTCTGGTTTTTATGCAAACGGAAAGTTTACGTTTTTCAACTATGGATAATAAGTACTTCATAATATACCAAAATTTAATATTACATATAAAGACCGATATCTTTCCACAAATAAAAAGCTAAATGACAGTGGTAATAGTGTATACATGGAATAGCATCATTTATTTTATCTTATCTTCTATTATAATTTGTAAGGAAAATTTCAACTGAAGCTATTTAATGGAATAATATATTGTATATGTTTATCAAGCTAAACCAAGTTTAAAACGTTTAAAAGTTTAAATTTCTCACCAGTTTTATGTTCAATTTGTTTCGTTTCCGCCTTACTTCATTATGTGATTACTTATATTACGGAAACTAGAGTCAATCAGCCTTTTTTAAATGTCATTTTCGTCTTTAGCGCTCCAAAATTATGTAACATCAGCCGTTTTCATTTAGAACAGTGTTATCAACTTCATTTAAGTTAAAAATCAGTTTTTAGAATATTTAGGCAACTTATAGTGAATCAATATTTCAATAATCAGAAACTTTTTATTTTATTCCTGGAAATAATTAGCAAGATCATGAAAAGAGAAATGCTCTGCAGATCCTTTATTTTTTATTTTTTCCGAAAGATTTCAACTTAAAGCTTTGTTATTTCATCCAAAAATAGATCTACAATATCTGCAATATGCATGTTAACAATCACCAAAATTATGACTTCTATAATATTCCATTGTTTATGGTAGGATGGAAATTTGGAACAAATCTATCATGTGGGGGGGGGGGGGGGGAGTGCGAGATTTATTATTATCGGAACTAATCATATTGACAATGGTTAAATAAAACTATCATGAACTTATTTTTTGTAACTGTTATCATATTGAACGCCCCAAGGCCCAAGTCCCCCATGAACACAGATCCGCGTTTGTTTCGCCATCTATCCATCTCGTCTCGTACATTTCTCGGAACCGATGAGGCTCGCACGTTGCAATTAATTGGAGCCACTATTGGCTCCTTCCTCCTCCCTCCGGTTCACCGTCATTAGGTTTTATGCGCTGGCAGATCACGTGATCGCTCGTGCTTGGCGATCTTTCTACCTTTTACCCCCTGGTGCAAACACCTCCCTTTCCTATCTTCTGCTTTCCCTTCGCGTGTGGTGAGCAGGGGGGTTGAGGGTTCTGCCCCTGCGGGGGCAATGTTTCCTCGCGCCACGTCGAACGCATCAGGCGCTCAGGTATTTATCACGCCACCCAGTTACCCCTTCAGGAAAAACACCTGTCAACACGGAGCCACTCGAGGGGAGCACAACGGCGGAAAATGCACAGCCAAGAAATACAGTTGAAGAGCCCTTTGACAACAACAGCAGCAAAAAGTAGAATTCATCCTCAGCTTTCATACTCGGGTCTTCGGTTTCTTTTTCATCACCGATGTCCTAACGTGCTCCGTAGAATTTTCAATTACTGCTCAAGGTTATCTTCCTGGGCTGGTTTCTTTCCTTATTAATCTGAAGTTAATTAATATAGTTGTTCTTAAAAGTTAAACTGAAAAAAATCAGAATTAGACAAAAAAAAATCAAACAATTTTAAATGCCACCAATATTGGAATTTAAATTTGTGAATGTTGTCTCGACTAAAATTTTAAAACACTTTTCTCAAAAAAAACCCAGACTACGCTAAACAAGCTGTAAAAGAGAGAGAGGACAATACCCAAAAGGTAAAAGAGAGAGACAATACTAAATTCGAAAGCCCAAACATATTATATCGTACTGTAGATAAAGAAATCGATTACTGAATGTAATAGAGTCACTGTATTAGAGTACCATACTAAAATTGATCCAGGTCTGAGCACAGCCGTATTTCTTTTAGCATAGAATCTACAAGATTTTGGCCAATACTGACATAACAGCAGCCTTTAGATGATTCAAATTGGATGACGGCGTTTGTAAACTTCGAATGGATCTTTCCACTCATCCCACAAATGCTCCGGCGGTTGAGATAAGGCGACTGAGCCGATCAATGAAGCAAGTGGAAGTTAGAATCTTGTTATGCAGCAAATTGAATATTGAAGCGATAAACAGGCGTACCTACTGTGCAACAATGTTAAGATGGTTTGTGGCATTAAAAGATATTTCCAGTGCTATTAGGAACAAAATGGCTCATGAGAAAATTCCCAAGATTATTTCAGCATGAAGAAGGAACCAAGACTCATCGGGCAAATTTACTTTTTCCACTTTTCCCTGATGAGTCTCAAGTTTCCAACTCATCTATCGTGTTGTTGCCCTTTCTCTTTCATCCACAAGTCTTTCCGATTACACTTGCGCTTATCACTTGAAGTTTTCTTGCAAAATCCCCATTCTCTGAACGTCTAGATACTACGTAGACAACGTAAATGTTAGCTGTTTCCGAAATACTCAAATCTACTCTTCTTGCTATATCTATGATCATGCCACGTTCGAAGTCGTTCATATTCTTTGTCTTACCTGCGTTTAGGCTAAAAAATTATGCATTAAACGTTGATGTTACGTCAGCTTAAATTACGCATGAGCCGTCCAAATTATAATGTCAGTTTGTGTCCTACTTTACGCAACCTTCTACCCGCCAAAGGACAAATAAGCTGTTATGATAAGAAAAGATGACGAATTCTAGTAAATGTTCTTTTTAATATCTTTATTTCGAATTATCTTTTCTATATAGCATTCTAAATGATAAATATATCCCATGTTTATCCCATATTCAATATGGATTTATAGTTATAATTTTATAACGTCCATTTTACAATACCATGGTTTATTAATGTTTAGATAAAATCGATTTTCATCCTTTCGGACATCATCAGTATATCCAGTTGAAATGAGTGGCTGAGAACCAGAGTGGTTCATGTCACTTTGCAATAATTCTGTAATAATTTGAGGTAAAGTTTTGTAACAACATTGTCATGACAGTAACTCAAACATTTTTGACGCGTTTTAGTTACTGAAAAAAATGAAGTTGCACTTAAACGTCTCTGATACCAAGATAGTATTTACTCTTATGATAACAATGCAACTCTAAAAATAAAATGTGGAAAAATGCGACATGAACCACTCTGGTTCTCAGCCACTCATATGTGGTTCGAAAGTGGGGGAAATAAAATGAAAATAGTTTGATCTGATATTTCTTCAGCCCTAACTATGGCTGTAGTTCTTCAATTTCGCTCGCGACATACTTGCGTTTTGGGAGAGCTTGTGGCAATACATAGGTTTTGTTTCACCACAGTCAGCCCCTGTGAACAGAATTATATGATAATTTAAATATTAATGGAAAACGCCCTTATCTAAAAAATAGTAAGCATATTTTCATTACCACAAATGGACTTATTCAAAACTTGCTAATAACCGAATCATAAAAAAATGACCTTTAATAAATAACTCAAGAATGTTCAGTGAGAGTTTTTGCCTAGGCCACACCTCAGATGTTCAAACGAGGCCAACGAGAGACAGGCCAGGGCAGATGGATTGTTGTCCGGATCCTGATGATCAGGTGACTTTTGAGTGCCCTGGCCTGTCTCTCGTTGGCCTCGATGTTCAAAGGTGTGGCGTAGGATAAAACTTTCATCTTTAAAAAATAATTTGTTCATCTAAAAATAATCTTACTTAAATGTGAATTCGCTCTGCTATGGTGAACTTCGATGATAGAACGGATACCCATATTCACCCTTATAGCTTGCTTTACCAGAGTTCAAGGATATCATTTAGAGCAGTGGCCATCCTGCAAGCAAGGAGATTTTCTATTTAATGCGCCTGCTTCAATCTCTCAAGCGCCAATGCAATTACATCAACCGGTTGTTGGCTACTTGATCAAAAATAATACAATTTCGAAAACGGTGCTGAAGTCTTATGTTTTGTTGCGTGGCCGACTCCGCTTTATGAAATATTCGACAGGCGGTCTCGATTTCTTCTATGGGTGTTGCTTTTTCTCTTCTAGGGTGGCAGTGGATATACATGATTGCTTGTGTCTGTGTGCTTTCCAATTCCAACAATCTGAGTGGGATTATTCGCTACTTGATAATCTATTGTTTCAATTCGCGCTCTTGTAATCTTAAAGCAAACCTTTGTGTGGTCTATCAGTTGCCGTTTCTTCTTTGACACGCTTAGAATGTCAACGGCCATCTGGGAACTTCGATAACCACTGGGTCACTCATCACTTGCTCAGTTGCAGCAGTGCACTGGCAAAGGATCAGCTTCCTCTTTCGCCTTTCCACTGTTTCTCAATAGTCTGCTAACTGTCCATTATCTCCAGTTACTGATCCTTTTTAAAGATTTTCAAGAAAATGTTAAAAATAATTATCAATTCTAAGAAAAGCCCGAACGACAAGAAAACAAATTGTTACAAATTCCATTTTGTTTTATAATTCGCAGAGGTGAGATGGAATCTTCACTACATGTCTCAATGAGCGTTATATATATATTGCACATACTTTGCCTTGCATTGTTGGTCATGAGATATGTGTAGTTGATCCGTACAAATGCCATCACTGTGAATATCGATTATTATCGATAATTATTAGTGTTTCGAAATCTAATGTAGACAGTGTCCTTCCTCTTGCTTTGAAAAGCATGTGTCAAAATGTCATCAAGAACGGAATATCACTGTAGATTTGTTTAAGAAACAAACACACAAACATTCATCTACATATACATGTATATAAGCTTAGATGTGAGCAAGCAAGCTAATTGAGTCTATAATCATTAGACTAAGAACTACAGCTTGTTTGCAACAAGGCACGTATAAGTAACTGAGAATTATTAGGAAGCATTTTCTAACTTCTGCCAACATCTACAATATTGTTTTTATACCATTCTAAAACAAATAGGGATAAATCACCATAATAGTACAAAATCACAAATTAAACAAAAAAGCATCGATAATGGATGAGAAAATTCTATAGCTCCTTTATTCCTCTCGAAACTTGAAAAGATCCATTAAAGTAATTTATTGAAACACAACCAGTCCCTTAGAGCGATATTCATTTGATCAGACAATTCCCTTTTCGCTGTTGTTTCCCTTTTAATAAATGCAACGAAACTTGTGAAACAGCGAAAGCCAGGGGCTATTCATTTATATATATAAAGAAGTTCATCGATATAAAAAAGAGCCACTGCTTCAATTACGCCTCGTTACACTAAATTGAGTCATCTTAATTAGTGCAATGTAAATAAAAAAAATCGTTATCTTCCCTTTGGAAACAAACGAGATGATCTAAAAATACATACAGCAATAGCAGCGTATAATTTTGGAATGTTCTTAGCGCAAACCTTTCATTTTCTGTCTGTTATTATTTTCTCATTAGTAACTCACGGCTCGTTTAGGTTGATTCTTTGTCCCTCTATAAATATATTTTTCTCTCTATCATTATTTATTTTTGGTGGCTCCCTATTTACGCTGTTCTTCTCCCGACACATTCGGCAAAGTCATTAGGCACCATGATTTCGGTTAACAAACAGAAACATCTTCTTTTACGCCTATTATCTGTCATTGTTCGTTAATCGCGGATTCTGAAGAGGAGACATAAATCGATAGAAGCTCCAAAAATACGAACAACGTTTATTTTTATTCTACGACGAGGAGAAATTGAACTTCCAACGTTAATTTGTTGCTGTCCATGAATATGTATGGTGTTTAAATCTCATGTTTGGGTAATAACGTGCTAATTTCCATAAACATAAATGATCCTTAACAGCAAATTGGGTCATAAGGAAAAATCGAAATGTATTATTCAACACAATATTCAATATATTATCTTAACTTAATGTTCAAGATTATTGTCGTTGGAACTATAGTAAAATTGCAGATGTACTTTAAAAAACGAGAAAAAAGAACTTAATTTATTATTTGTGAAATCCCGTAAGACACATGTTTATCGAAATGGACTTTTCATTTAAAATCGATTTGGTAGGTGAAGATTCATAGTTTAAATGAGATTTTGCCATTTTTAAGAGAACAATAAAAAGTTGCTCGAATAGTAAAAAGGACATCACAAAGGGAATAAACAATACGAGGCCTT
>JAHWFO010004499.1:4307378-4337992 GCA_023313115.1 Rhysida immarginata | reverse complement strand
AAGGCCTCGTATTGTTTATTCCCTTTGTGATGTCCTTTTTACTATTCTTAACTATTATTACATCACTTATTTTCCTTCTTTAAAAGTTGCTCGAATCTATACTATTAAAAAATTTAATATTTGATAAAGTTCTCTAATAAAATTTACCAGTACGAGGTAATAATGGTTGAAACAAATTGAATCATTAGAAGAAAGTGATATCTTAAGAACGTAAAATAATCCACGAGAAGAAAGTAGTTTTGAAAATTTTCATATAAGAACCTTGTGATAGCTAAGGTTGCGAAGTAAAACTTTTCATTGAACAAAAAAAAAAAAAAATTGGCAGTTTCCCTTCTAAAAGCACTTGTATATGGGAAAATTCATATCCATAATAGAAAACTGATGATAAACCAGCTTAAACTGAATTATTTATTGCTGTCGTTGTAGTAATTGTTTTGGAAGGAACAAGATCCAAAACGGACCAAGGCCAAGGGGCTCAAGCGAAGAGAAGGGAAAGTTTTCTTCATTAATATTTGGAAATAGGAATTTCTTTAAAATATGGCAGATGTGGCTTTCTGTAGGGTTTTGTATATCATGCTAGCCTTTTTATATCCCACGGGCAGAAAAAAGATAAGAGCAATATGTACTTCTTTGATTTCCCAAAGGCGTTCTATTTCTTATACGAGGTCTGTAAATGCCATTTGCAAGTTATGACATTAGGTACGGAAATATCAATTTTATACGTCACTTTGGTTTGTAAATATATCTAAGAGTCTGATGCCAAATCTATTTATGGATAGTCTTCGTTTGTCAAATTACAGGGTGCCCGAAAAATTCTTACACTTTTAGAAAATCAGTAAAAAGAAACATATAAAGATATGCAGTTATGGTTTTTCTGTGTTCAATAAAGAAAATATCAAAGTTTCTTTGGCAATGTTTAGAAAATTCTATATGCGCACCATTAGTCGCACGCGACACATTGATTCTGTGTAGCATTGGGGAATAGGCAATCTCGATGGCCACCGTAATTCGACTTTTCAGCTCGTCAGTTCTCACAAATTGGGAAGCCATCTACTGTTCACATCATTTAAAAAATAAAAACTTTGATACTTTCTTTATTGAATACAAAAAAACAGAAATGTATATCCTTATTTGTTTTTTGTTTAATGATTTTCTAAGAGTGAAAAGATACTTTTCGGCACTCTGTTTAATGTGTTGTATTCGCTAAGACAATGGAAATATTTATCACCCCATTAAACGATTTGCAAATACTATGCTGAAAAAAAGACAAGAATTTTGATTTTAATTTTAGAGTACGTAATACGCTGAATGGTGAAGAATTCATGTAAATAGAATTTTTCAAACATAGTAGTTCGAGAATCGAAAAGAATGTCATAGTCTTTCGTTTCTCATAATTCCCGATCGAATGACGTATCAAATGCGATTTCAAAGACAATAACACCATTTGAGGATTCTCTATCGATCAACGAAAACAGATTTTGAACAAGTTAAAGCGTTCTCGAGAAATTGTATAACAAAAACAGACGGACATCCAAAGGAAGTAAATGAATTATTAAGTGTTTTTGCTCTTTAAAGAGTTCAGAATCCCTTTACTTTGGTCTAAACAATCCTGTAATAAGAAACCCCATACTTTAAATAACATAGCTACTAATTTTACTACCAATTTGAGAATATAAATGAGTATATGCAGCATTGTTATTCACATCATTTTTTCCATATATTTCCCATAAATTTATACAGTCTTACTAGCACGAATCAAGCGCATGCCTTATCTAAACTAGCTTTTTGTTCTGTTTTGTTAGCTCCTCCCTAATGGTACTCCTACTTCTATCATCTGAATCACTTCTATACATAGCATATAAACGTTGTGAATATTCACAGTTGCAGTTTCCTTCTCTGCAACCAAGAATTCAATTATGCTCGTTATTTTCAACGCGAATCGTTCTCGAGAATTCAATTATTACAGCTGAACTCTCTATCGGAAGGCCGCGCGATTCTGGACACAAGCATGAGAAATTTCAAATTTGTAGTATGCAAAATTTCACTTTTCTATCGTTATTACTGGTTGAGGATAAAAATGTAGGGCATTATTTTCTGAGCCACCTTCGTTAATAAAACAAATATTTCAAGTTTAGACCGTTAATGACAGCAATTTTTTATATTCCAATCTAACTCTCTACTTAAACAGTGATTATGTGTATTTCAAATAATTTTTTAATAAATAATTAATAAATGGCAAATTACATGGAAATACAGTTGGGGTAAATTTACTCCAATGTAATATTAACAACATTTGCTCCTCAACTTTAGAACATAAGAGTAAACATAATAAAAGAAGCTAAATGGACAAAATGGAAAATTGAAAAGTGGAGGAAGAAAGTGTTTTTGAAATTTTATGAATTTGCTAATGAAATTTGTCCATCAGAAATTAAATTCTAAATTTCAATGAAATACTTTCATTCTCAATTTTCAATTTTTCCCATTTTGTCCATTTATTTTCTTTTCATTATGTTCACGTTTATGTAATAAAGTGAGAAGCAAATCTTGTTAATATCTCTGAGAATCAACGTTCAACCTGAAAAACAAGAAGTATCTTCAATTTTCCAATTATTACTATTCCCACGACCCGGTAAGAATGAACTAAAGTCGAAATGCGCATGCGTTGATTTTACCTATTTCACCGTGTCGCTCCTTTCTCTTCGGTTATTTGTTTTGTGAAAAAAAACCAAAAAAAAACATGAAATTACTACTTGAATGCTATTTAAAAATAATTTGTTATATTTGTAATACGTTCTGATTCATTTTGAAAATACATGTATAATTCTTTGATACTGTTATTTTGATCGTTTCGTAACTGAATGCTAAATTGTACAGATTATTAATTCGATGACCGCTGCGCCATTTCTTGAATTGCTAAAAATTGTTGTGCATTTTTCCATTCGTTGGAGGTTTCAAACGCAAGCAATCAAGCAGAGGCCTTAGAATAGCTTCAGTTTATTTTTCAAGCGGATTGATACCAGCTTGGGCATGCGCGATTCGTTTTAAGTTCATAGGACCATACTATAGTAGATGTAAGACACTATTCAACATTGGGTAATTGACCGGACAAATATATTTTACGTTTCCGAGCAGTGTTGCCAACTTCGGGGGATTTTCACCAGATCTAGGGGGTTTTCGGATTACCTGGTGGGGAAAATTTTGATCTGGTGGCTGGTGATAAACTAATTAAGCATAAAACTTGGAGAAAACATCAGCAGATAAAAGAGGACGTCTAATTGGCCCAAATCTATCTATCAAAATTAAACTGTCAATTTCTCAGCTAGTACTAAGCGTAATTGTTTGATAAGTGTATGATGTTTTCGTGACATCAAGGAATTTTGTTTAACGTGCTTTTTGTATCATTCTGCTTATACCACCCAGAGACAAATGAAGGAAAGAGACTGGCAGTGACCTCCCCTCTAGTGGTGCCTTCGCGCCGCCATGTTGGGATTGGCAAGAAACAGCTGATCGCCCGAGGCAATGCACGTGATCGCAGGTTTGTTTGGTATTAACGTCCTTTTCAACTTCTATGGTCATTTCCGGACAGGGTTATAGGGGCGGCAAATCTTGCCTCGCAAGGGTTCTTTAACGTGTAGCCGGCAAACGACTACATGGGACCAACATCTTTACTTCCCTTCCGAAAGAAGTGCGTAATCTCAGGATTTTCTCCCTGAAAAAATCCTCGTCGTCCTCGGCTGGAGTCGAACCCGCGTCCTCGGGCATCAGAGGCGATCACGCCACCACTGAGCTACCGAGGCCGATGTGAAACAATCGCAAACAATTCCTTATTACAATATGTGGATTAATAAATTGATTATTTTATTGAACTGAGAATTATTTCTTCCTTTTCTTTTAATTTAAAATTTTAAAATATTTGTCTTTTAAAAATTCGTTAGGCATTGAATCAGCTAGTTGGAGTCATTAAAAGTATACGTTATCGTTAGTTAATGCAATAAAGTTTTTTTAAAAAAATCAGAAAACAGCTTATGCTTAAGAAATCATCTACAAAAACAGCTGAAATTACATTGAGAATATATGCCGCCTTAGGTTTTTGCCAATCGTAACATGGCGAATGCTGCACTTCCGCTGGCACCAGTAGCGCTCAGCGAAATGAATAGGGCACTGCCAGTCTCTTTCTTTCATTTGTCTCTGATACCACCGAGCAACGGGTTTTCATCAAGTACGATGTTTGAAAGTATTCTTACAAAGGCAATGTTCCTTGGCATCTCGATGTGGGCAGCTTTACTAGGCGCTGATCATCATTGTGCGTGTCTGGCCTAATTTTGATTCGACCGCCCGAATGTATTCTTCAATGATGAAAATCCGCCCTCGGAGGTGTTAGGCGGCCATTTTTTCAATTCTGCGAAACGGCACAAAGAGCACGTTAAATAAAATGCTTTGATGCCATGAACATATGATACAATTTTCTAACAACTACAGTTAGTATTAAATGAAAATCTGACGTTTAATCTTGGTAGATAAGTGTGTGCCTTGTCCAGACAGATAGTCGATGCCAATGACACAGGCAGATGGATAACTCCGTGGTCGAGTAAAATCTTTTCATGTGTAAAAATGAAAAATTCGTTATGGAAAGAAGAAAATTTACAAAAAATAAAATTCCTCGGAATTAATTTTTTATAAAGCAATAACTTCGTAATTGAATTTCAGGTGAGCATAAAAAATGGTATAATTGGCATCAATTTCATTAAAATTGGTCGATCTCTATCCCATTAAATAAGAATAAAAACAAGAAAAAATATCAATTATTACCAAATCAAAATACTTCTAGTGTTCCCAAATATTGGATTAGCATCACCAGAAAAGGTCAAAGGGCAAAGACGACGAAATTCCCTATTCCAACACTTTAATTCGCTTTAAAAGAAAGAGCGCCAGTTTATTAAAAGTGGTGGAAAGAACATTTTGCGATGGAATTGAAGTGCGAATCAATGTTAAAAAAAAAATAGAAAAGCTTTGACACGTTAATTATGAGGGTCTCGAGTGGTTTTTCGTCCTTTCTATCAGGTGACAGCTTGGGGAAAAAGAGAGAAGAGGAAAAGAAAAAAAAAAAAAGGTAAAAGCCTCCCACCCGGAGGTCAACAGCGCCCTGGTCCGTCCTTTTTACGACAGCTCGGAACGGGGCGAAGCGTTGGAAACATGTTAATCGCAGCCGACTCAAATGAAACATTAGGGCGGCGACAAACCTCGATACTTTACGACAATCTCCTCCTTCCAATTTTTAATTTTAGAAACCGAGTTCGGGTCGTAACATTGTTCGTGTAATGAAAACGCTGACAACCAGTCACGCACTGAAGAATAGAAACGTTGACGCAGAGTGCGTGGGTGACTGTCAATCAGCCCTCCATTGAGAGAAATAACTATAAAAAAATACGATTGGCCAACCCCTTACTTATGTCAATTTTTTTTAATCGTATACCTTAAAAAAATAACTGAACTTCCTTAATGACACTTAATAGACGACCAGGCTTTCGCTTTTTTATGACGAATGAAGTTATTTTGCGTAACGTCGGGGCACTTTTAATTATTTTTCCGCAGGAAATTTTTTTTTTTTTTTAGTTTCTATCTATAACCTTGGCAAAGTTGACTTCCGTCCGCGTGAAATGTATTTTTGAACCAATCGGATTCCTCATTTCGAAAATTTGAATGAAAAGCTGTGGTTGCACAGATGAAACATTGTCACGAATATCACGAGAACGATGTTTACCATTCCGTTCAAAATGGGACATCGAATTTGGATCGTCTCCTGCATCGAATTTATTTTGTTAATTCTGAGAAAGGATTCAGAAATCATTTTAAGAAAAAATTAAGCGCCATTCTTAGAAAATAATATCTGACGTGTATTTACGTTCAAGATATTTTGGATATCCTAACATGCCTTGTAAAAACGCAAATAATTCAATTTTCATAGCAGGCATCGGAGAAAAAGCATGTTGTTGTCAAGGAAGTGCAGACTTTGCCTCGTTAATCTCAACAACAAGGACTTTTGTTTAGCTTCTGATCATTTGTTTCTTATACTAAATTGTAACCGACTTTACCGATTCCTTCTGGATGTCCCAATCTCATTATCCAGAAGCGTAGAACGCAGTGCAATCTCATTCGAACTAAACAAAGTCGTTTTAGATGAAAGACGCTATTCGACATTGAAATTTGTTCGCTAATAAAATAGATTTCTGAGAATAAGGATAAACATGCCTTTCTATTCACGCTTCACGAAAGGATAAAGTTCCACAACCTGAATTCAAATCAGTGCCCATGAGTATCTATCTCGTCGCCTACACCAACTGGGCCATCGCATACATGTAGGCGACTATAAAGACTATAAAACCAAAGACTTTAAGGCTATATCTATATGTCCTAAAGACTACAAAATAGTGAAAATATCCCAATCATAGGGCAGGCAACCTGAAATCATCCTTTCTAAACCATCATAAAGCTAATGAAAATTCATAATAAAGTAATAAGTAAAATATTGAAGATAATGCTCCAATATTAGATAAATATCTTAAAATGAAAAACGAAAGGAAAAATTCCACGACCTGGATTCGAATCAGGGACTGTCAGTATTTTATTACTTTATCTCGTCACCTCTACTAACTGGGTCATATTTACCTCATGCTGGAGAATTGTCTCCAGTATCTATTTATTGCTTTGTTATTCGTAACGGGTACTGGAAAAAGCAAATATAGATATTGCCATTAAAATCCATTTTCAGAGACTTTATAATTAATAGCTTTAAAAACGGAAAACTAAAGCTTTTGATATTCATTATTTATTCAAAATATATCAAATAAATGCTAAAGGGAAGAAAATTTATTAAAAATTTATTTAGTGAATATAATTTAAATTTTAAAGGAATATATATTCCAAAGTTCAATTATTTCGTTATATGAATGTAATTTAAAACGAACAAATACAAATCGACATTAATGTGACCAATCAATACATTGTACTTACCCAATAACGATGTCTTGATTTTCAAATTATATTTCATTTGCAGGAATATTAGTTTACCTCGAGTGACATTTAACTTGAAAGACTTGAACATCGCTAATTAGAATTTTATGCTAGCTAGCTTAGAACTTTTCAAAACATATATTTTTCTTGATTTTTATATTCACCCCAGATCGTCTGGTTTGGAATCACCTTAATTGTCAAAATTCTGTAATTTCATTTGTATACCACTTGGTCGCGGAAATGTGCATCCATAGAATATATATTAATTGTGATAATGTATATTTTAATTGTGAGATAATGTATCTTTTAATTGTTATAATGTACCTTTTAATTGTAATAATGTATATTTTAATTGTGATAATATCCACAGTTTTCGGTGAGTACTACAACTCTTTGCCTCGCTCATCAACTGGATTTAATGTTACTCTTTTCCAAAACTTGTAGTCTTTAAAAATCAATTTCGATTTTTTTAAAGAAACCTTTATTTCTTCCATGAATATATGAGCCATTCTCATACAGATGAACACAGATAAGTAAAAGAAGCCTCATAATCATATGTTACAGCTACAACCGCATTTGAAGCATTATTCATTACAGAGTGATCCCAAACATTATTTTTTTTTCAATTTATTGCTTGTCCCCTATTTGCCTTCTGGACAATACCTTCGTGAAATATATGATATGTAACATGCTCTTTACACCCCTGAAGTTTCAGCATTATTCATCAAGTATTTTTCTAGATATTCGACAAAACCGTCTAAATCGAAAGGTGTTCGTATTATCTTGTCCAATCCCTGAATATTGCATATTGTTGGCGAGATATTTCCTATTAGTATACCCTGCGATCATTTTGAATATTGATTATTATTGATAATTATTCGTTTTTCGATATCTCATGTAGCCTTTATCTTGCTTTGACGATCAATTGTGCAAACTTTCATTAAGATCGGCATAAAACTGAAGATTTGTGTAACAAACCAAGAAACTTTCATCTTTATATATATAGATGAAAGGAATATATATTCAACTTCAATTATTTCGTTATTTGAATGTAATTTAATTCAAACAAATTCAAATCGACATAAATATGACCAATCAATACCTTTGCTTTAATCAAATTATATTTCATATTTCATTTGCAGGAATATCAATTTCTTCTATTTGAAAGTTGCATGCACCGAATGCTCAGTTCACACTTGAATCACTCTTGTAGAAACCCGCGTTTTGGAAATTTTGCGTCTACACTTGAACGAACTTTCGAACCAAGATGGCAACTTTTCGAAACTTGACGTCAACAAGATGCCACAAGTCCAACTCTAACTTTTGACCTTTCTCACAATTTCATTTCCAAAGCTTCTTGAGAAAAACAATGGTCGAAGTCCTTGATATTTGGAATGAAGACAAAGTTCATCTTCATCATCTCACTTAAAAAGTGGATCAACACCAGCATTATCATCGCTTTCAATATCTGGTGTTGATCACTTATTTGACTGGTAAAAATGTCAGATAATTTTGAAAAAAACTAAGTGGGAACGATGAAAATCAGACTTACAGTGTCCTAAGTGTGGCTAAGGCATCAGATAGTTGAATCTAAAACCCTCAAATTTAAAGCTGAAGAGAGTTTCGGAAATGGTATGAAAAAGGTGAATTCCTTTTGGTACTCCTTAGCACTGATTTATGGGTATCGCTTACACGGCCGAGATTATCAAGGGAACGAACAAAATTTGAATTTTTGCTAATAGTATAAAGATTAGCATAACAACTGGCGTGCTGTTCTATAACTCTCAAATTATTTATTAGAAAGCAGAAAAATACTTTTAATGCAATACCAAAAATTTTTCATTAAAATAATAATTTACCTTAGTGTATATATGAATTATTAGAATGGATATTTTAACAGAAAATTTTATAAACTGGTATTTGGTCACGAAAATACAAATATTTTTGGAAGCATATTTCGTTTTTTCGTCATTTCATTTTAGCATTATAATTGTGAATTTCATTATTCAGAAATGAACGTGAAAAAATTCAATTTAATAATATATGTTTCTTTATTTTTCATCAAAATTAACCGCCTTTTAAGCATCTATCTTACATATGACGTTAAAGAATCTCCGACTTCAAGTTATCATCGTATTTCTTCATGGGCTCACTCGGCAAGAGTTGGTTGTCCTCCCCATTTGACCTCGTTGAATTCCTATTTTCGAGAGTATTCGGGTCATTTTCTACGAGCCCCCAAGTCAAATCCCTGGGCACAGGAGAATCTAGCCGGGGCAGTAATACATTAGAAAGCGGGCAATCTACCTGGATCAGGGTTCGAAATAAATGATATTGCCCTGCTTTAATTTCGTTATCTCAACACAGATAATGGTAGAGGGAAGAGGAGAGGAACACTGTAGCCGAATGAATAATCCAACTCCTCTCCGCGAGAAATCTTGTTTTGCTTTCTTCTCATAAGATCGATGGTGAACAAGAGCAAGGGGAAGCGAAAAATTCTATTTAACTTGCATTGCTGTCCACACAAGTAAATTATAAATTTTTATTTTAAGGAAGTTTAAGATAAACAGAGAATTTTCCTAAATTCTTTACTATAATGCATACCTAAGCTGGAATTCAAACATAAATGGCCCATTCTATGTAAACACGAAAACAAAATTGAATTTTTGGACGAAACAAGCCTGAAGAAGTAATATTCAAAAAACTGTTTAAGCACACACTTTTACTTCATAAAAATTATTAAAAAGTAAAAAATAATTTTTGCTCCTCTTATTTAAATATGAATTAATAAAATTTAAAAAAGGCGGCGCGTAGTTTTTATTATGTAATATTTTCAATTTAAAATATTTTATACTTTACCTCACCGCTGTATGTTTATTCTAAGAATAAATATAGCATTTTCAAATCGGAAACGGACTTTTGAATATCTCGGGATACAAAATATTCTCCATTACTAAATATATGGCAAAATTCAAAGGGTGATTCTTGAAAAAGGTTTTCGACAAAAACAATCTTTTATTACCTAACATTACATGTAAAGCTTCTTAATCTACAGTAACTGCTGAAAATGAAAACCACCAGCTAGGAATCATGAATCCAAAATTCTCCTCATTGACTGCCAAACTCCAGAGGAAAAAAAAGAAGATTGAGAAATCGAGTAGTTGATGGGTGTAATACAATAAGAAACAACTGTAGTCTTTTTGAAAGAGTTCAGTTTTGTATTTTTGCCATATGTTTAGTATGTGTGCCAAAAATGAAAAGGAGACTTTTTACTGTACTGCCGTCGTATCTACGTTTGTCGATGGATGTGGCAACATCCCGGCTCCAGACGCCCAAAAAAGGCTCACGAAGGCCGAAAAAGTGCTGCTCAGTTTCTTTTTCGACGAAGGACTTATACTCATCGATTGGCTGGAACGAGGTGAAACAGTTAACGCTGAACGGTACTGCAACACGTGTTCAAGCTGAAATAGGCCATCAAAAAACAAGCGCAGAGGGTATCTCTCAAAAGGGATAGTGCTGCTCCAGGACTACGCTGAGTCACATTTGGCGAAGAAGACCCTCCATCTGCTGGAAGCCTTCAAACATCCCCCGTACAGCCTCGACATCTCCCCACTGACTCCTATATTTTTGGCTCCTTAATATTACGCTGAAAGGTCATCGGTTCACCAGACAGAAGGAAATGCAGAACACTGGAAAAATAGATCCGTACGCAACCCAGGAGTTTCTACACTGAGTTTCTAAAAACCTTTTATCCGACATTCGGTTCGTACGCGCTGGGATCAGTGCATCATTATCAATGGCGTTAGGTTACACATTAACTGTATGTCAAATATTCTCTACTTAAAATATTCGTTAGATATAACCATAATTTCCTTTTCACTTGGGCACATGTTATAAATGTAAATGAAACCCAATTCTTATCTTTTTTTAAGTCAACTTCAAGTTCGTGGTGGTCGTAAGAACAGACGAGTCACATTAACGTAACCACCTCATATTGTGATGTCAGCGCTAAATAACTAATTCAAGCAAGCACTAAATAAATGAGGCAATAAATGATATGTCATCAGCAGATTGTGTGAGTAAATACAGTGTGTTATAACCATTCGAAAAACATTTCAGTTGTTGCAATGCAGAAACGGAGCGATTTATCATATGTACAAAAAAGAATGATTATTGGCTTTCGGGCCAAATGTGGCAGCATTTCAGGATCTGCGGAGTTTGTGAATTGTTCGCATGCTGCTGTGGTAAAAATGTACCGCTCATGGCGCTATGGAAAATAAGCGACGTGGAAATTTTGGTGTTCCAAGAGCCATAGATGAAAGAGGTGAACGGCGGCTACGTCGGTACGTTCGGGAGAACAATCGACGTGCTACAGTGGAGCAACTTACTGCCTAAATGAACAAGGGGTCTACCGCATGTATGCGCAAAAGACGTTTCAGCGAACGTTGCTGCGCAGCAGACGGATGATGACAGCACCTATGCTAACGAATTTGCACGGCAGTACCGACACTGGATATCCACTGATTGGCAAAAGGTTGCCTTCTCAGATGAATCACGGTTTTTACTCCATAGGATGAATGGACGTTGGCGCATACGACGAGAAACGTCAGAAAACAAACACCCTTCACCCATTTGTGGACGGCAACAACATGGCAGAGGCAGCATTATAGTCTGGGAGTTTTCGTGGCATTCTCTGGGTGCACACATCATTGTGGATGACAATATGAATCGACTTAAATACAAAACGATCCTTGCTGACCACTACCATGGACATCGCCTTTCCTGGGCATGACGGCATCTTCCAGCACGACAATGCGATATCTCATACAGCTGGAATTATACGTGAGTGATTAGAAGAGCACGAGGAATATTTTATTATACTTCCCTCCCCCCAATTCCCCGGACTTAAACTCAATCGAGCATCTATGTGACTCGATTGTTTATAAGTATAAGAAATACTGTATGTGTTTGTATGCACTTATTTAGAGATTGGTTAATATACTTTAAATTATTTTAGCCTTAGTGCCAATTTTTTTCATTTTATCATTCAATAAGGACGAATATTAAATTTTACATGAACTAGCTAGTTTATATTATTGTCTACAAAGGAAACAATAACTATGCTTTGTGGACATATTTTTAAATATTAAATAATTGTGTTTTGAAAAGCAGTTTCCGAATTCTGAAAAGCACCGATTAAATATCAACATCTTTAAACATTTCAAGGCTTTTCAAAAAGTATAAAAAGGCCCCCTAACATTTAATTTGTACTAGCGCTTAAAGGCGTTACTTCCGAACCAAACCTCACTGGCCTTTCATTCGTGCCATTATCCTTTAAATGATATTTAAGTAAATAACACCGCTCACGGGTGATGAAGTTTCGGTTCCAATAAAGGTGCAATTCTCTCCTTTCCCCCTTTTCGAATGCAGACAATGCATTAAAACGAGCCTTGCTGAGCTTTTCTTAGCACCAAACACTACAACAAATCTTTTTTTTTCCAAAAGATGGCATTTTAATTTAATGCCTGATTCACTGGCACATGTAATGAGTGGGAGGGAAAAAATTCTAAGCACACTCCTCAGCTCAAATTCATTCTATGGTATGTCGAAAAGAATTGTTTTTTGTTTTTTGTTTAAATAGTGGAAATTCTCTGTTCTATTGCCTACAAGCGCCAAAGGGTTCCTCTTTGTTTCCGCTCTTTATAAGAATAAAATGCGAGGGAGGAGGATTTATAAAACACAAAAAAGGGTCTCCTTTTGTTTTATCCCATTCATTTTTTCGCGCCTTTGACAAGGGAAGGAAATTCTTGCGGCAAATATCCTTAATGTGAACAGAATGAAATAAACGAATTACAGGAAAACGAAAGCCCTACACGACAAAGCGAGATAATGAGACGTCGGAGTCGCTCTCCATTCAATTCTGCTTGGATTAAAAAAAAAAAAAGAAAAGAAAAAAGGAGGGTTCGCAATCGGAACAAAGACTCTGGGTCGAATCCATTCCTTCACTCCATTAGCCTTCCTTGTTAATTACAGTTCTGTTTTGTAATTATCGGAAGGAAGCCCCTGGTAAGGCCACAGACGTTTATGCCATAGACGCTCCCGTAAGAGTTCCTATTAACGCCGCTCGTCGTTAAATTCGTAATGTAATGTATATGAATGGCCCATGTTATTTTTAACTTTGTAGGAAGGGAATAGCATTCTACTTAAACGGAGCGATTCTGTAAACAGGAAGTTATTGGATCACCGGGAAGCATGAGTGTTTCCAAAGGGGAGCCATTTACACTATTGGAGTTTAATTTGCAAGGCGCACTTTGGAGTTTTCTGTCGTATTTCGTTATGTGAAGATTCGATTCAAAGATAACCGGTTGTGTAAACGGATGCATAAAATTCCACAGGAAATTAAACGATCTAAGTGTTTTGACATCTGTCTGGCAATAGTATTCCAAACAATTTTGTAAAATAAAAAAAAAGATAATAATAAAAAAAACGAGTACGCGCTTTTACGAGAATTTGTCTACACAGATATCACGCATCAGCAAGGCCCAAAAGGAGAGTAATGTTTTTGACTTTGACGGATCACTGCCTGAATTAGCATTGGCATGAACTGAGACAAATGCAATGTTTAAAAAAAATACAAAAATAATATCACGGACACTTTATCTCAGCAACTCATATTGCATTGAAAGAAAAATCACATTACACTCCATTTTTTATACTCTCTGTAATAAGTTCCATAAAACTGTATAGAATAATATATTAAGATTTTTGGAATACTCAAATATTCGTAGAGTGAAGAGGCTTCACTTAAACACCTGCAACTGTTTCGTGTATATAAAAAAAGTATGTTTCTAGTACAGGGACTCGAACCCCAGACTTCAGCCGTGGTTCGAGTGCGCTGACCATCAAGCCAACTGGAGGTATGCGAGCGGAAAAAAGATTGGGGAGAGCGCGCTTGCGGGAAGGGGCACGAGATTAAGAAAAAAAAATTGAATAGATGCGTATGAAGATGTTGCGCGCTTGTGGATCGGAACCAGGATCTTTAAATAGGTTGATTTAAACACCCTGGTCGGAACTAATTTTCAAGTTCGACCTTGAATTACTGGGAGCCTAATGTGGAAGAATTTGCAGCATTTCTCACAGAAGACATCTGATGACGTATTGTATAGGGATCCAAGGTGACCATTGTTAATGTTAATCTATGGGGGAAATTGTAGATTTAATGGAATTTTTTTAATGACGAGGGAAACAAATTTCGGTTTTTAAAGATTTTGTAGAAATTCAATAACAAATCAAAAATCTCAATACATCAGAAAAAGTTACCGAAATTTAGAAACTAGATTCAGAGAACATATTTATTACATCAAGAATGCTTTAAAGTATTCAAGTATGCAGAACATATCTTGAGTAAAGACACAATTGAGAACTTCGAAAAAACATGTAAATTAATTTATAATATTAGTGATAAGAGAGAAATAATAATATTAAGCAAAAATAAAAAATTTAGAGAAACATGTAATTAATATTTAAAAACAAAATCTACAAGAAAATGCTGAATAAAAATAAAATTAAGAAAAATATTATGTAAATATCATTTAACAAAAGAAGCTATAATAACAAGAAATTAAGCCTCCCGAGGAAGGTATAGGAAAGTAGCGGAAGCCCTGACTTCATCTGCACTTTTTAACCCACCAATTTTTTTTTTATCAAACATACTATTAAACATTTTTTTTCGAACATAGTATTTAGAATGTAAATGTAAAATTATCTTCTTTCCTTTCTCATCATTTTCGATCGAATGATATATCACACGCCATATGCTGTCATAGTTCTAAAGACCAAGTGATTGCCACCCCGACAACTCCCATCCCACTGGGACAATTTGGCCCAAACTTCATAGGAATGCAGACTTTGCCTAGAGGAATACGCATATCGAATTTCACTCCTTTACATACCTAAATACCACATAGATCACTTGGTTGGTTGGTTGATTAGAATTTTTGACGTCGACTACTAAGGTCATTTTGCGCCTTTTACACAAGTTATATCTGTAGGCAGCCCAGGACAAACACAAACATTCATGCCCACGGCGGGATTCGTACCCACGACTAGGTGGACTCGAGAACTCGAAAGCCTACGCCCTAGCCCTCTGGCCAGCTGGCCGGCTAGATCAATTGGTCCCCTCTAACTCCCACCCCCGTAATTCCGACCCCAGTGGTTCAATCAAAACCAAACTAAATAGTGAAGGTACTCATGCCCACAGTACGCTACATTCCGAATTTCAACCTTCTACCTCAAAAATTGCAGAAATTATGAATAGAATGGACAGACAGATACAGTGAAACCAATAAGTAGCTCCATTGTTCCGCTGAAAAACGCTCCCCATACAATCACAAATCCTCCTCCATTCTGCCTGCTGAAAAAACACCGCTTCTCTATTCTCAGGTCATGGTCAATAGCTGACCCAACCGTCTGGGCCATCTAAATTCCACTTTTTCTCATCTGAGAAGAGAACTGATAGCCACTCGTCCTTCCAATGCATATGGGCTTGTGCCCAGATCAAACGTGCTTCAATGTGTTCGGGTTTCAGGGGAGGACGTTTTGTCAGTTTCACATAAGCAAGAAACCTAGGGTGCCTAGGGTTAGTCTGTTGAGCAATTTGTTTAGCAGACAAACTGTTATTGGACGCCAGTCTGATGATTCGTCTGTCATCACGGGATGAGGTTGCTCTTGGTCGTCCATTGCGTGGCTGCGCTTCACTGGACGAGTTCACCTCTTGCTAGAACTTCGTAAATTACAAATACAGAACGTTGTATAATTGAAGCAATCTCTTTAACTGAATGCCTCTTTACTTTCAGCATCTAGATCTTCGCCTCCTCGTCAGTAGTGAATTGCTTGTTAGCTGGCATGATTATGAATCAGTTTAATAAGAAATACTGTTATTTTTATATATTTTCACATCTAATTTGAATAATTTTTACATATTTTTTACTAAGTTGCATGGCTGTGCCATTCTGAAAACTCCGTGTATGGTATGATTTTGTTTCATTTTTAATTATTATAAAAGACAATTTCACGTTTAGTATAATAAGCGTGTTTGCCATGAAAATTATGATTTTGCCTAAACTTTTGCGACGCACTGTATATTAAGTTAACAAAGAAAACAATATAACCATTAAAAGTAAAAAAAACATTGTTAGAAGTTTAAAAAATCTAAAGAATTTCAGTTATAAAAACTACTGAAGATGTCCGAAAGGACGAAAATTAACTCTAGTCAATAAAAACAAGAAATTAATCCTCCCGAGGAAGATATACGAAAGTAGGGAAGCCCCGAGATCATCTATTTTTACTTTTTAACCCCTCCCCAATTTTTTAAAACGAAAAATTGATTTTCTCAAACGTAGTATTTAGAAAATAATGTATAAAAGAGCTCTATTTTCTTTCGTTTCTCATCATTTCCGATCGAATGATATATCACATGCTATAGGTTGCCATAGTTCTAAAGACCAAGTGACTGCTACCCCCTAGATCTCCGACCTCATTTGGACAATTTGGCCCAAACTTCATGGTAATAGAGATCTTGCTTAGAGGAATCGGCATACCGAATTTCAACCTATTACCTTAAAAAATGCGGAAATTATGAAGGGGACGGACGGACAGACGGACATTCTGAAACCAATAAGTAGCTCCATTCTTCCGTTACTTAATAATGTATTGTAAATGGGCGTTCTTTTAATAGCTTAAAGTTTTCATCTGATATTGAATTTCTATACATCTTTAAAACACGAATTTTTTCCCTCGTAATTACAAAAACTCAATTAAATCTGCAGTTTTCCCCATCGGTTAACATTAAAAATCGCTATCTTAAGATCCCTAGTACAATACGCCATCTGGTGTCTTCCAATATCTAAATTCTACCCCATTGCGCTATCGGAATGAATCAAAAAACATTTAGTAGGAAATTTTATGGGCTTTCAGAAAATCACTATCCACCACTTTGGCCGATTTTTTCTCACCTTTTTCGAGATATTCGCGAAAACCTGAAAGAGTGCGCACTTAAATTCTGCTTTAAGGAGTGGCAAAGAATGATGGGGGTAGTTTTTCGAAATCTCATGTAGGCAGTGACTTTCCTCTTGTTTCGAAACTCAAGTGTGCAAAATTTCATCAAGATCGGAATAAAACTGTAAATTTAAATAAAAAAAAATAAACATTTTTCTTTATATCGATAGATTATTTTTAAACTCCTTAATTATCAATTTGCATAAGTACAGTTTAAATCAAACTTAATGAATTCAGTTCCTTTCAAATAAGGCCGATTAAGTTCGAAAAAAAATCATCTGACCCTTTCAATGGCCTTTAATTGATTGGATTACTGTAGAACTCAACACAAATTGTGATTAATTGCTATTCGGTGAGAATGGCTTACGTCGTTAATGCGGTCTTAATACGAATTCCCTAGATGAATGTAAGAACATTGCCTTCAAAAAAGTTTACATTTCCCCCAAAATTGCACAATAAAAGATTTCAACTGAAATCTACTTATTACGCATAAACTTTATCCTTGAAACTGTTCCATAATTAAAAGTTTTTAAATTCTGAGTTTCTCAGATATATAGCCGACGCCTTCCCAAATTTTACGGATTTTTATTGGGTTATTTCATAATTATTGACCGATACAGTTAAGCAGAAAGTCGAAGATTTCAGTGCCGATCTTACCAAATCTCCAGCGACTGTCTGCAAACATACTGTAGCTATGGGAAAGGGTAAAAAAAAACTGGATACCTAAGTTCCACACGAACTCAGCGAACAGCAGCAGATAAGACATCTATCTGAAATACCTAAGTTCGCTTTCTGTTGCCATAAAGTACCAATTTTTCATCAATCAGAAGGAAAAATATTCAGTCCGTTGAGCCTCAGAACATCCTGGTTAAAACGGACCATCACTCGCGGATGAGTTGGATGAGTTGGCTGAATCTGCTAGCTTATTTTTCATATAATGAAGAATAGTATTTACAGTTTGAGATAGAGCGTGGTGTCAAGCAATTCTAAAAAGGATACAAATTTTAACAAGAGTGACGAGGAAACAAGATATTGCAGGCGTTCCATCGACCAACGATGCCATCGCAGTGATCAAAACGTCGAGATATTTTCTCTACGCAAACCCATCTAGCGATATCGCCCAAGAACATCTAATGGCGACAGAGAAGTTTATTGTTAAAGAAAGTAACAACAAACAAAACTATCCTGACTGACTTTTACCGATCACAACCAAAAGACTGTCGGGACATTTTCGAATCTCGGTTCAGTTGCGTTTACACGAACCCTGTCCCAAATTTGGACTGCGGAGGTTTAGTTATGAACGGTCGATAAATAAGGCTTTTGCTATACACTAATTCCTTAATTCACATTTTAAAGTTACATTTACTGTAGTTTGAAATCTTACCTGTCTTCTTAATAAAAGCTACATATTCCTTTGTAGACATCTGAGTTTTATACTGCATAATCTTTCACACTTTTGCCCATTTTCGGATAATATGGACCTCGGTTAAAACAGATTCTTTCCGATGGTCCGCTGAAATCCGTACTAAATAAGTTTTAATGTAATTTGTACTTCAACTATTGAACATTAAATAAAGCAATGCTCAAACCAATTATGACTTAATTTTTTTGCTGCAAGACCAAACAATCCCACGTAATTAAATTATGACCGTGGACAATTACAAGTCCACATCAAAAATTTTGCTTCAGTTTTACTCGTTACAAAACTGTACCCCTGAATTCGCTTTTCGTTAAATGGTTCCAAAAGGGACCAAATAAGAGTATTAAGTCGTTTGGGTTCCATACTCCTCTACATGTGTATATTGGAAGCATGCAGAAAATGAGTGCCCCTTATTCTGCGTATTCACTAGACTAAGCCCAAGTAGACTTTCACCATGTTTCGCCATTTGAACCCCCCTTCTAGAGGGACAAACGGTTCACTAACAAGGGTGCTGCGATTTATGCCGTCAGCAATTTTTTATACCAGTGTGATACCAGCTTCTTTCACGGTGGCATTTTCATACTGAAATCACGTTGGGCACAGTATGTTTGCTGCCGACAGCAGATATTTTTCTGAATAAAATGGATTTC
Organism: Rhysida immarginata; assembly: GCA_023313115.1. Taxonomy (NCBI): domain Eukaryota; kingdom Metazoa; phylum Arthropoda; class Chilopoda; order Scolopendromorpha; family Scolopendridae; genus Rhysida; species Rhysida immarginata. The sequence continues at coordinate 4,318,858 of JAHWFO010004499.1, read as the reverse complement.
TTCGCCTGTTACTGGTGTTGTTTATTTGTTTCAGAATTATGAAACAACACAATATTATGTAGATTTTTCGCAAAAGCAAATTTTATAATATACATTCCTACTTATATTATCTTAAATTATATATATAAATGGATGTTCCCTATAACTCTGGAACGCCTGGAGCAATTTCAACCAAATTTGGAACACCGAATCTGGATAAAAATACTGTGGGGGTAGAAACCAGTAGAACCCCTAGGGATGGGTATGGATGGAGATTTTTATGTAAACCTGCGTTAATGATGATGCAATGATAGAGCGTTCTGTTACTTTGGCAATGTAAGATTTGTTTTCAGGAATTGTTAAAAATGAGCGGCAAATCACTCTAGCAGACAACATAATTAGGGCCTTCTCTCTCATATGAGGCACGCATATGACTTACAATCTGAAAAAAAATAAAATCTTGTAAACATTCCAAGGAGGAGCTTTAGCAGTGAAGCAGAACTACATTTATACATTTATTAAAAAGAAATTAACACCCCCTCCCCAATAGGCTAAGGCAAGTAGCAGATCCTGAGGTCATCTATTTTTACCCCTTTATTTGCACTTTTTACCTCTCCCCAAGTTTTTTTTAAAAAAAATTGATTTTCTCGAACCTAATATGTAGAAAATGTAAAAAACCTCGTATCTTCTTTTCTTTCTCATTATTTCCGAGCGAATGATATATCACATGCCATATGTTACCATGGTTCTAAGGACCAAGTGACTGCCACCCCCGCAAATCCGACCCCCCCTGGAACAATTGGGCCTAAACTTCGTAGTACTGTAGATCTTGCATAGAGAAATCTGGATATCGAATTTCACGCATTTACGTACCTAAATAGCACATATGTTGCCCTCTCTGAATCCCACCCCCATAATTCCGAACCCAATGTACCAATCAAAAACCAAACTAAATAGTGTAGATGGGCATGCCCATAGTAATTCAACCTTCTACTTCAAAAAATGTAGATATTATGAAGGGGACGGGCTGGCTTTATAAAACCAATAAGTAGCTCCTTTCTTCCGCTACTTAATAATATAGATTATGAACATTTGAGCAATCGTGCCTCGACATGCCGTTATCTTGGTATTCTTTACAGTCACTGTTTTATCACGTGAATTCGACTTGAAGGGGTCCACGAAAAATTCTGAAAAGTTGATACGGCCGAGCTAAGACTTTGATGGTCATATTTCTGAAAACAGAATTTGAAAAAGTTAATCCGTTTTCAAGTTATCGTGCAAACGGCGGACGGCCGGATAAACGTATGCTAAAGCTCCTAATAATGTGGGGATAAGACACTACTAACACCCCTAGGGGTAGGAATGGGTAGAGGATGATCTTTTGCGTAAAACATTTCCAAGGAACCCGATGTGGTGATGATGCAATAATACTTTCATGATGATGCCATCATAGAGCGTTCTGTTGTTAACAATGAGCAGACGATATAGTTAGAACATTGTCTCTTGAGGAGGGAAAGGTTGGTTGGTTGGTTATAAGAATTTTTGGCGTCGACTACTAAGGTCATTTTGCGCCTTTTACATAAAGTTTACCTGTACGCAGCCCGGGACAAACACAAACATCCATGCCCACGGCGGGATTCGAACCCACGACTAGTTGACTCGAGAACTAGAAAGCCTACGCCCTAGCCCTCTCGGCCACCTGACCGGCAAGGAGGGAAAGGAGATACGCGTCTCTCTCTTCAGTTCTAACAGGCGTTCAGACGATTGGCGAAACAATACAGTAGATTGCATTGCTCAGTGAGTGTGCGTTTTGCTTATTTCTTTCAAAATAGCTTTGTTTGTATTCTTCTATAAATTTCATTGCGTAACAATAGAGTTAGAGATAACATTGGTATTATATTTCCAAATTTCACATTATTATATGTGAATTCAAACATTTGTAAATTGTCAACATATGCTCTATACGATACAGCGACACTATTCTTAAACATGGTTTTCACTCTCTCCACATTTTTTGGGGCTGAAGGCTTGGACTCTTCTTTCGGATCCAGAATTTATTTCTGCATCCTTGCCATTTACAAATGGCATACTTTCCTCAGACGGCCAGTCATCCTCAAATCGGGCTTGGCCATCAATGCTAAATTTTTTTAAAGCATTATATTCGATAATACTTGATCTCCTTCATATAAGAAAACTTCTATGATGTCCGATATGAGTTTTGGCCCGATTAAGTTTCTTTTCATTACACTAGAAAAATTATTGTACTTGATCACTTCAGGCAAGAAAACATTAAATTCGTGGACAAGAATTGCCAATATCCCCGAGATTCGCCCAATTAAAGATTTTTGGTGATGTTGGAGAGAAAATCACCAAATTGAAGAGAAAGGTTCAATAGTGCCTCAATAATCTGGACATAGATGTCGTACAGTGAATGGCGGTGAGCACGAAGAAAACAGTCGATCGTTTCCGACGATATCGGGTCAGGAAAAGTTGAGAAGTGACGTAATAATTAAGTTATACAAGTTCTAATTATTGTTTTTTACTGGACACACGTTATTTTCAAAAGAAGCGGGCAAATTTGTATTATCTCATAATACAGCAATGTATACATAAATAGTTTTCAGTGGTAGGTATGTCTGTATAGTATAGATTCTCTCTCTATCAATAGAATTTGAAATCTAAGAATATCAAGAATTATTCACGAAATTGTAAGGCTGAGTGTATTTGCTGGATACGAGTTGACGGAAGAGATAAAGTGTGAAAATTACCTAAAAACTTTCGCACGTTTAGAAAAGCAGATTAAAGCTTATGAATTCGAAGGTTTAAAAATATATGTTTAATATTTATTAAGCTATTAAACCGAAATGAGCCTTAAAAATTAAGCGAATAACAAGTTAATACTTTCCCCTATGAATAAGATGGAACTATCGCACCAAACTCTTGATTCATGCAAAAGCCTCTCTTTTATAGCCTTTCGAACGAAGCAGCAATTCTGTATAGATTTAATTGCGTTTTAAAAGATAAAAAAAATCAGATGGCGAGCCCCTTTTTAACGTGAATCACTTTTCGCTTCGTAGAATCTCTCTTAAATGAGCTTCGTTTTCATAATAAAAAGTAGGAGGGTTGGGAAAAATTCCCCACCCCTCCTTTTATGATTACAGCATTTTGAGTAAATGGACGATTTACCTTCAGCACGCACTCGTAGTTTGATTAATCATCGACCAGAATTAGTTAATAAATGCCATTTCGTTCGGTCAAATTTCCATTAAGGGTTGTTGGAGAAAATGCAAGCAGATAAATGGTCCAGTAAGGTGTTACATCTAATTAAGTTTCAAAAATGCAATCGATGATCAAACGAGGACGGGGTCAAACTGTGCGTGGACTGTCGAGTTTTATAGGACCTCATTCTCATCAATGAATTTAATAATGGCTGCTAATACTACTAATACTTTTGAGTTTTTATTTCAGTATGATCGAAAACAGAGTGAAGAGTTAATGTGCTTAGCGTCACTTATTTATACTTTCGTATCGATTGGGAACAGGTGTTACTACCGCGATATATATATTAGAGTTCATTAAATCGCACCTACTCGACCTTTAACCTCTACTGTAAAGTAGTTTAAAAATAACTATTAATTCGACGTGAACTTCACTGATAATCTTAAAACTTTAAATATATCAAACACAATCTTTGTAATTTCATGCAGCGCTAATTATTGAACCTTTTTCCAGATACTTGAGCAATTACAGCACCCAATAGAGTATGTACGCAATTGTAAATTCAAACCACAAAACATCTTAAATCCAAATGCACATTATTCTTCCAGAAAAAAGTAACACTGAAAAACACTTTCCACAAATTTAATGTTAACACGCACGTACTTTATCTTGGTTTTCAGTGATTACCTTATATATACGAGGTATATTATTCTCTTTACCTTTTTAATGTATGTCATCTAATTTGCGTTTGCGTTAATGTATACATCCACGCGTTTGCGTCTCTTTCAAACTTAGGGCTTTATTAAATTGATAATAGCTTAAAATCATACCGAAGATTTTAAAGCAACAAGATAAGAAGCAACAAATTGAACATACGAGATCATTTTAAAGTTCTTATTCAGGTTAAACCAGTTGAGAATGCGTGTTACTGCATTACCATAACGATATTAATTAAAATCATCGTTACTGTGTTCGTGAAGTCGATCTTTGATTTACGGGCTCGAAGGCCCAAATTGTTTAACTTCAACAGCCATTTTAGCAGTGTTCCGAATAGATAGGATATATGTGACTATTATAACTTGTACTTAATTTTTGAGGCTCTAGCCGAATCTGCAGTCAAAATTTAAAAAATCGAGAAAAATTGGCAAAAGAACGACCGATTTCGTAAATCCTGTAACGATGTTGAAATTTAATAGCTCCTATTCTATTGGCGATAAAAGTTTTCTGCGAAATATTCAGAATAGTCATTTATTTAATAGTTTTCTTTCCCTTATCTATTAAGTGATTCAATAGAATAAAAAATGAATTATGTTCGCTCATCAGAATTATCCCTATTGAATACGTTAAAACTCCGTATTAAGATAAAAACCACATAATGGTCTTATTTTGAACTACATTTTACTGTCAAAACTCTTTATCAGATTTCAAAATTCTATACATTTTTAAAAATCAACAGACAGAAGTGGGTCAAGTTGCAAAATGCTCATAATACACTTAAGTTTTGACATGGTAGCTCCACAAGTTTATTGGATACTCAAATTATTATTATTTAATATTTTTTTTTTAATAATTGTAACAACTACAGGGGAGTAACCAACCGGATATATTCCGGAAGGTAAAGCCCTGTGTTGTTCCCCAACAGGCAAAAGCCCAAAAAGGGGTTAATGAAAACACACATAAAATACCAAAAAATTGAAGAGAGAAAAAAAAATAAAAGAAAATAATAAATAAATAAATACCCTCTCAGTCAAATGAATAACAAACAAGGACAACACAAAAGACAATTCGTAAAAATGTAATAGATAATAATGATAATTTATAGTAATAATGAAACAAAAAAAGAACACCTAAAATCACGAAGATTTATCGTCGAAAAAATCATAATCAATTTTACTTTTGTTAAAAAGATTTATTAATTTAAAAGCCGGATCTAATGCTACAACATTCGTTCTCGGTTTTCCTAGAAAGACCAACATTTGGCTCTTCCTATTACCACTTGGAACTCGAAAACCAATTAGTTCAAGAGATCGAGGGGAGCAAAGTTGCCCCCTAATGACTTTACTCAAGAGGAGCCGGGAGACTTTATCATAAAGGTGCAATGCTCGAATAATAAACAAATTAAAATTTGAAAGTCTGGCTTGGAGACGATCAAATGATTGAGTGCTCCCAGAATACCAAATCCAGGCTGCATAACAAATTTTAGGCAGCACAACAGTTTTGTAGAGTAATTCGAAAGTCTTTTTCTTTCTAAAGAAATTTGCTAATCGTTTAATGATTCCAAGACGCTTGCTAATTTCTGGTATCAACGAATCAATATGGTCAGTAAAGGTCAACTTCGAATTAAATACTACTCCTAAATCCTTAACCTTAGTGCAACGTTGGATTTTCTTATGAGATAAGCAATAATCGTATTCGAAGTTTACAACTTTTCTGGAATATGTTAAACAAAACGTCTTGGAAACATTCAAAGAAAAGTCCATTATTAACAGCCCTATGATGGACAGAATCAATTGCTTGAGATAGTTCATAACAATCGTTCCAGTTATGAATGGCAGAAAAAAGCTTTAAATCATCTGCATATAACAGAAAATTCACATTTGTACTACTAATGTAATCTATTATATCAACTATGAACAGGTTGAATAAAACAGGCCCAAGCGGAGACCCTTGAGGAACCCCACTCCTTATTCTTCCGTTGACAGCAGTACCAACAGAATCCCTGACCACAAAACTTCTGTTTGTGAGCAAGGAGCTGAACCATTTAGAAAGACTGTTCGTTAAACCAACCTTATTAAGTTTATTATTATTATTATTAATGTTTTAAATTTTGCATTCCGATTTAGGAAATCTAAAAACTACTGACAAATCAACATTTTGACGAGTCAAACTAATTTTTGTAACAATCAACACACATGTTCTTTGTGATTTATACAATGTTTTAATGTGCAGTTAATAATTCCATTTCTTACGTCGTAAGTTAAAGCGTTCCAAATTGGAATAATGTTATATGGAAAATAAGAAAATAGAAATCTAGAAGTTCACGTGAGTGCATGGAATCAATAATCCAAGACTTTTGAAGTATCGGGTGATCAGCATCAATTAATACACCATATAGTTCTTTAAGTCTGGAATAAAGGATCAATTCGTTTAACAATTACATATCATGTTTATCACAAAACTCTGAAATAAAATCATATTTAGAAAGTGCAAAAGCCGTACGTATGGCATTATTAAACGCCACTTTGACTCGACTCTCTGGATTAATTTACCTGCTGCAGACGACCATATTATTATACGGTATTGAAGTTTCAGCATCACTATAACTTTTATTACTCTAATCATTTCATTTTTCGTTAAAATATTTTTCCGTTTATCTAGATAATAAGGGCTTCAAGGTTAACTTATCATCAATGGTCAAACCCAACATCTTGCAGGTCTTAATCGGACTTGTTGTTTTCCTATCGATTACAATAATGTTTGTTTTGTCTTGGTTAAATTTGAGGCTATGTCTTGTATACCATTCATTTAATATCCGTACGTCCTGATCAATATGCTGATCTGCTTTATCAATTTCTGTTCTATCGCACGCTTTAAATAAAAAATTATCGTCAACATAGGACATTATCGTTGAATATAAAGGAAGTTCAAAGATGTCAGCAGTTGCGGCAGCGTAAAGAATTCTGGCTGTCGAGGCAACCTGAAGCAGACCACGAAGCGAAGTATACTGAACCTCATGAGTGTGTAATTGAATATAATTTATTCACTGGGAAAAGTATTGTTGGAGTAAATATACCATGTTACGGTCAATTCCCAAAGCACGCAGCTGAGAGTACAATTTGCTTCTATCCACAGTATTAAAGGCTTTCGAGATGTCTGTGTTAACAAGATGACATATCTGATACTTATCCAAAGCCTGATGATATAATCCATCAAGTACATAACCGGATACATAATGGGCGTAAGTGGACGTCCGCCGTACTGATTTAACGGTATTCTGGACCAGAGAACATTTTTGAGTTTATCAAAGACCAATTTTTCGGTAATCTTAGAAAATGTCGATAATATACGTACAAATTGGCCTGTAATTTGTTATATCGTTAATGGCACCATTTCTATGGATAGCGATTTTTTTAAAATCTGCCGAAAATTGCTTAGTATACAGGATGCATTGAATTAGCCATTGAAATAATAAATTTCCAAATCTGCCCCATTTTTTCATCACAGATACTGTGAATAGTCCATCTCTGCTAGAAGTTTTGTTTTTCATCAGCTTCAATTCCTCCCACACTTTCTGCTGTCTGGTGTCTAATTTCCTGGAATGTTTGATGCCAACGTCTAATCCTTTGAGCTGTTGGGGGTCTCCAGTTCAGAAAGTTCGGCGAAAACGCGCTGGAATCGCACTTTTCGAAACTTATCTTTCATACATGCCCGGGAGACCTCTAAAATTGATACTAAAATTGACGATCCCCTCTTTCCAATGGAATTCAGATCGTTTACCTGCGATCAACGGTTGCGGAGCTGTAGCATTTTGAAATTGGATGAAGACTTTTTGATACCCCTTTTATTTTCTGTAAATATACCCATAATCAAGCCGATAGAAAGTGAATCTACTTATGTATTCTGGTATTTATAAGATTTCTCCATTTAAACTTAAATTTTTTTTTACTTCATATGAATAATTAACATTTTACACCTTTAAAGTATTAATTTTAAGCACAGTTTACGCTTAGATTACTTATATGATGCTTATTGATATTGATGGTGAGAGATATTTGCTAGCAAAAAGAGTTACACAAAATTGAAAGTAATATCAAAAAGTATATGTAAAACGTTTAAATATTTTACAATTCAATAATTTAAAAAAAAAGTTCTTCATATGTCTGGCATCAACCCTTTTACCTTTATTAAGCCTTAGATGGATAGGGGGAAAAAGCGAGGCTCGATTTAATTAAAATGTCGTGTTTGGAGATTAAACGACCTAAAGCTATTAATTATTTCCAGGTATATCAATTATGATGGTTCTCTTCCTGAAAACCGTAAACCATACAAAATTGGACAACAGTTGATATTCCAAAGAAATGTTTCATGCAGTTTGGATAAAGTTTTATATGAAAGCGCATAAACTTCTTTTTTAAAAAGTTACTCTATATAAAGGATTCAGATGCTCTTTTAAAACCATTTTATTTATTTTAGTTATTTTATTTACGACTCCCTTTTGTGTGTTTTTAAATGGCTAGTAATTAAATGGCTAGTAAATAAAAGATTAATCTATTCATAAACGACCTTTCACACATACCATATCCACTGCCTTTAATACTATTTGCTGAAGATGCAACAATATCATACGCCGACGTTTCAATGCGAGCAATTCAGGAATCATTCAACCTAATCCTAGATAAACTTTTACTTGGAATATTGTTAATCATCTATCCCTTAAACCCAATACGTTATCTTCTATCAGCATACCAAAAAATTTGGTATAAATTCGTTATCATATAACTCTCAACAGATTTCACCATTCAAATTCCTTCAAATACTTAGGTATTCACCTAATCCATAACCTCTCCTGGGACACCCACATTACTTTAGCCACAACGTCTAGATCTTTTCTCCCGCCTCCCTTATCTCCCCCCAAAATCATCCTCCTATTATACAACACTCTGATTCACTCCTTCCTTTCCTATGGTCTTCAATTCTGGGGCTTAACTACTAAACTCAACTTACTCAGGCTGCAAAAATGGTTTGTTCACATCTTGCTGAAATTGCCCAAATCCGCCCCTGTGTTACATCTCTTTCACACAGCAGATATAACCCCCATAAACCAATTTTACCCCACAAGCATAGCAACCTTTATAAACAAAGCACTCAATAACCACATTATAACATCCCCCAACCTTTGTTCACAACACCTACTTCCCCACCTTACAATACTCGTCACACTAATTTTCTACAAATCCCACGCATTAAGCGCAACTACCAACTAAAAAGTATACCAATTTCCGGCAACAAACTTTGGTTCACATTTCCCCCTTAGCTTCGCCTTGCACCCAACATCTCCACCTTTAAAACCCTCATTAAGAGATGCTACACATCATACCCAACCTGCTAGCTTACCCACTCCTTCCCATCCCTCACCCCCTCCCCGCCATAATTTATTATCAATTCTATAATATATTATCTTTCTATTCTCCATTCTGGGACCTACCTAGTCAGTCTCACCCATACTGGCCATGGATGAACAATTGTACCCACTTTGTTTAAATAAATAAATAAAATAAAGCGTTTTGAAAAGCTTTATTAATATTTAGTATCTCAACAGGACAAACACTTGCAACTTTAATTTTGGAAAAATAACAAAAAAATTATTATTTCTGTATTGCATTAGTATAAATCTAACATTTGCGAATGAAAAATACTTGGAAATTCTTCTAACTTAATAACCATTACTTCCACCATTCTTCCTTAGCACTCTAATCATTTCGGTTTGGCATGGAATTGATAAGCTGCTGCAGTGATTCCTGTGGAATTGCTTGTCAGTGATGGATGATAGCTGCTCTGAACTCATCAGTGCTTTCATACTGTTTACCTTTTGCATAAACAGGCCTTGCCAGTTGATCTCAGAGGTTTTCAATTGGGTTCAAATATGGATAATAGGCAGGCCGGTCCATAACTTGAACACCGTTTGAAAGGAAACGTTCATACGTTGACTTCGCATTTAAGAAATATTCAGAAACTTTTTTTTTTCGATTAGTTCCACAAAAAGATCCTTCAAGGTTTGTTTCACCCTGCCATCCAAATCCGCCCCATACCATCACAGATCCGCCTCCTTGCTGCCTTTTGGAAAATATGACTTTCTGATGTCGCAAATCACTCCAATTATACTGCCAACCATACAGCCCATCTAAATTAAATTTTTTCTCGTCACTGAAGATCACCTTTTGCCATTCAGTCTTCCAAGTAACGTGTTCTGTGGCTAATTCAAGACGCTTTTCTTTATGCCGAGGCTTCAGAGTGGGAGCTACCTTCATTTATCTGTATGCTAGATGGGATTCACGTTTGAGCAACCTGGAGAAGGTCGCTTTTGATACAAGAATGTTGTCTCTTTTTGCAATTTCTCCAAGTGACATTGATGATGTGCTAACTTCACGGATAATTACACGGTTTTTTCGATTTGGCAGTTTTGATGGACGACCAGGTCATATTTCGGTTACATATTTTTCACCCAATTTGGGGAAACTATTCATACCTCCGTGATTGTTACCAATTTGACGTGCAATTTCTCTGTTAGACATAACTTCTTCGTGGGAAGAAGAAATTTGGCCTTTTTGGAAATCTGTGAGTACTGACCCATGCGGCAAGGTTAATTTAAGTGAAAATTTGTGCAAAAAGTTTTAAATCAATGTGAATATATGTAAATCATATTCAAATAATTGGAAGAAAAAGTGTCAAAGTAGAGTCCACAATTTTCGAAAAACAAGGAGTGGGTTTATACAAATCCAACACAGAGAAACAGCAACTTGTTTGTTATTTTTCAAAATTAAAGTTGCAAGTATTTATACTGTTGAGAAAGCAGATACTAAGTATTATTAAAGTTTTTGAAAATGTTGATGTTTTTCTTGCTTTTATTGTTTATTATAGTTCAGAAAAAGTAGGTGGATTTGCAACGCATCTTAATTATTAAAACCTAAAAAGTTCAGAATATTTAGCTCAAATTATAACTAACTAATAGAAGCAAACTACCTCGCTGGAATAAGAAAAAAAAATAATATTTTTTTATCTCCCTAGAGAAAAAAACATTTAAGATGTTTGTTATTTTTAATACAAGCAATAAAAAAAATTCAAAAGGCAGGAATGATAAATAAAATAAAAAACAAAAGAAACTACAGGGTGAGGCATTTATCTTGAGACAACTGAATATCTCGGAAACTAAGCATTGTACGAAAAAATGTCCATAATCAAAAGTGAGTTATTTCGCGGGGGAAATTCATTAGTTAAAAAATTACCCATGTGAGGGGGGGGCTGGGAGCGGTGGTAACTTTGAAATCTTAAATAGGAAAATTGGTAGACACTTTACAACACAACAAAGGGAGAACAGAGTTTCCGATTAGTTTCGCCATTTATTCCTGGCTTTATCAAGGATACATACAAGAGAACATACAGAAAATATGGTAGAAAATGAGAACATGATTGGATGAAGAAATAACAAATAGTAAATAAATAAATTATACAGTGGCGACATTTGGATAGGAGAATGGTTGGATAAAGAACCAATAACAATGAAA
>JAHWFO010004499.1:4286192-4302378 GCA_023313115.1 Rhysida immarginata | reverse complement strand
TAGATTTGTATAAAAAACGTACAGACCCACCCACAGACAGACCCACAAACATCCTTCTTTATATATATAGATAGATATATTCCAGGTTTGTACGAGGGGCATTCAAATTTGACCTGGAGTTTATTTTTTGTAAATTTCATTGTTATAAAAATCTAAACTTTCATTGTTGGAATGGCAACCGATTGTTTGTTTAAACATAAAAGCGTATGGCGATGTGTCGACCAAAGTGGAACAACGAATAATCATCAAGTTTCTCCATATCGAAGGTGTGAAAGCATCTGAAATTCGTCAGAGACTTCAAAGACAGTTCACCGAGTCATGTTTGTCTCGACCATCCGTCTTTGTTTGGTGCCTAAAGTTTGAAGGAGGGCGAGAAACCGCCGGCAATGAACCTCATAAGGCCACCAACTGCTGTCAATGATGGCATCATCGCACGAGCAAATGAGCTCATAAGGGAAACAGGCGGATTCATGTCCAAGAATTGGTTTCAATACTGAACATCAGCACTGGCAGAGTGAAGCTGAAATTCAACAAGATCTGTCCAGATGGGTCCCTAAGCAACTCTCCGAGGATCACAAAACTACCCGAGTGGAAGTCTGTTCCATGCTGCTGCAGCAATAGAACAGGGAAGGTAACAGCTTCCTAAGGCGTGTTGTGACCACCAACGAGACATGGATTCATCACCATACTTCTGAAAACAAGCGTGCGAGCATAGAGTGGCGACACGCTGACTCACCACGACCGAAGAAATTCAAGATGACACCGTCGGCAAGGAAAGTAATGGCGACTGCATTCTGGGACATTAAGGGTATCATTCATGTCGACTTTCTGGAAGAACGTCGAACCATAAATGCACCCTACTACTGCGACATTTTGAGGACGTCCCTGAAGCCAGCACTAAGGAAAAAGCGACCAGGACTCCTTACCAGTGACGTTTGTTTTCTGCAAGACAATGCCAGAGCACACACAGCCAAACTGAATATGGACACACTGATGGAACTCAAATGGGACATCTTACCACATCCTTCATACAGACCGGACCTCTCCCCTTGCGACTAACACCGACTTGGACCATTGAAAGAGGTCTTGGGAGGGCAGAGGTTCGGCTTCAATGAGGAAGTGAAAAAAGCTGTCCTGACGTGGTTTCGACTTCGGCCTGAAGATTTCTACAGAACCTTTATCCAAATGCTCCCAGAACGCTGGAAAAATGTGTAGAGAAGCAAGGAGAGTTCTTTGAGAAATAACTGGTGTGAGTGTGTGTGTGTGTGTGTGTGTGTGTGTCTTTTGTAGTTTCCTGATTTTATAAAAAATAAAGTCCAGGTCAAATTTGAACGTCCCTCGTATTAAAAGTAATGCCTTTCACGATTTAACTCCTTTATTAAAACATAATATAGACTGATACAAAGATATGCAAATGTAGTTAGAAACTTTATCCATTGCGTGTCTGACTAGAAGAAATGGCAGGAAATCGCAAAATCCATTTTAATGGTGGAATTGATAAAGAATCTGAAGAAAGCAAGTTATGTTCAACGAGCTTGTAACAAAGAAACAAACTCCACTGATTTGGAAAAGTACAACTGTACCTCAGACAGGAAATCAAATGAATGAAAATATTATGAAAGAAATCAACAGACGAATCAGAATAGGCTGTAGCAACCTCAGAAAAAAATAGTTTAATCCTAAAAAGTAGCATACCCCTCTGCCTGAAAACAAAACTGTCAACCAGTACAATAATCAGCCCTCACTTATAGAGCAGAAACATGGATATTAAACAGCAAAGCCACTCAACTACATGAAACGATGTATGGTAAGTATTCGACTTCATAGAGAGGGAACGACATCTCAAATGGCAATGGGTTGGACGCATTATCAGAAGACAGGACAACAGATGGGCTACAACCTTCATAGACTGGTACCCGGGAAATATTAAAAAATTACGATGACGTCCTCATGCCAGATGGAGCGACGACATCAAAATCTGGTGAGCGTTAACTGGAAAAACAAAGCTCAGGACAGAGTATATTGGAAACGCTTAGAGGAGACCTATATCCAGCAGCGGATTGATAATGCTATAAATTGATGATGCAGCACCGAGTGAAGGGACTGATTCCTCTGTCGCCTTTCCATTTTCACACCGACTATGTTTTCTCAATAGTCTAACTCTCCATTATCTCCAGTTAGTGCTCATTTTTAAGGATTTTCATGATGATGATGATTCATATGCAGAGTAAGTCTGTCTACAAGGTGTCCCAAAAATCTGGAACCATTGGGACTCTTAAAAACATGTTCGAAAAGACCACCATTCTTTCAATCGCACATAGATTCAGTCGATATTACTAATCCATGGACTAAGATCAATCCGCTGATCAATCTAAATATCAAATGATGCAGATTAACAATGAAGTGGCGACAGGTCTAGATTCAACATTTCTACGGCGATCTCTTCAATGCCTGGAAACTGCTTAGATCTATATACAGGGTGTTGCAGATAACTACAGGGCAGTATAACGGGAAGCCTACCCGCTCGATTGGCAGAATGGAGGAAGATGAAGGTGGCCTGCAGCAGCCAGCAGTTTCCACAGTCGGGGAGGGGGGTGAACGTCAAAACTGTCATGTTTTTGATAAAATTACCCAATTATCATCTGATGTCGAGCCGGCCCTTGCAAATCGAGCGGGTAGGCTTCCCGTTATACTGCCCTGTAGTTATCTGCAAAACCCTGTACAACCCCTGTTCAAAAAGTTCCAGGACAGTTTAAATTGCGTGGTGAGTTGTATTGCAAATGAATTTCAGTAGAGGGCATTCGAAACCTTTATATCTCCTGGATAAACTCTCGTTTTCTGTTTGTTGATATCTGTTTTAGTTCCCAGTTACGATAGCTTTTCCGTAAGGTGTCTTTTCACTCGCGGCGATTTTCCACCTCGATGATGCGACCTGAAATTTGGAGAGAAAATTCGTGGTTCCTCCATCACGACAACGCCCCAGCGCATTCAGTCCTCAGGATCCGTGAGTTTTGTGCCGGAAATTCGAAGTGTGTTCTTCCCCAACCGCCTTACTAACCTGATTTGGGACGATACACGCCTTGCTCACCTGATTTGGGATGATAGACGCCATAAAGGAAAATTCGACGCGGGAGCTCAGTGATTCAAAAAAAAATGAATTTAATTAGTGTTTCCTGCAGTGGAAACGACGCTGGGAAAAGTGGTAACAACAGGGGGGAAGAATATTTTAAAGATCACGTGGAATAAGTCGTAAGTGTTCTCAATAAATTTTTAAAAAGTCAGTCCTGGAACTTTTTCAACAGCCCTCGTGTACCAGTGGAAAAAAATGGAATCCACTCTGAATCTAGATTTTTGGAAAACATAGTACAACATGGTACATGATGCCAGCAGCGATGGATTTTCGCATCTTTGAATCATGGAACAAGCTCCATACAGTCTTTCATGAAACTATTAGATTCTCCTATTTTGGGCTCTCCATACAATAGCCATCTTCGCACATCACTCTTATCAATTATCGCTTCACCATATACATCGCCGTTCTCTGAGCCTTTTGTAAGTGTACGCAGTAATACATCTACTTTGGTCAAGAACTCGATGATTGCTCTTTGTTTCTGTTTTATAACCTGACCTAACCTACAGAGATGTGCAAAGCCACGCTTTGTCTATAAAATTTGTTTATTGATAAAATATTTGCAAATATCTATTAATATACACTTATCTCATCCTTCACTAAATAGCACTTAAAGTGAACATTATGCACTGATCTATAAGGCAATAAAGTTTTGTTATGAAACTCTGAGAAGGCATTGGTAGATTAAACCATGTTCCAAAGTTAAATTAAGAAAAAAGAGCGAAGTCAGAGAAATGTTTGTTTTGTCCCGAAATCAGCGAACTTTTTGGCAAGTTTTTGATTTCTATCATACTTTTCAGAATACTTATTATCTGGGTACAATTTAGGCTACTTTTGAAATAATAAAAACTATAACATTTTTTGCTATACTTTTAAACTCACGTCCGGCAATTCGTTGAGTTTGTTTTAATTCATATCTGTAGTCCACCTTTAAAACTTCCCAAATGGCATTCGAGAAACCTGGAGGACGTTCCGAAGACAGGATTGGCGACAGAAATGCCGCTCCTGGAGAATGAACGCTTTTCTTCAATGGACGTAAAAGCTTCCTCGTCATCGTTTCTGCGGTTGTCGTCCGACTCCGACCACCGAAATCCGAGCTTCAACCGCAACGGAGCTCGTTCGAGGGAACTTACACGGAAATTCCTCTCACCTTATCTCGACAATTTTTCTCCGTCGACATCTTCGTTGACACGAAAATTAATGCCGTTATTCTATTTTTTCCTCTTTTATAAGTTTTTTTTTAAAATTTTCTTAATAGTAGCTCTGAAATAACTAAGACGTCACGACGGCATCATTTCCCCTCCACAACTGGTGCTCGTTGTTGAACATGGCCACTCGCATTGTTGGAACGTTATCGCACTTTCTAAAAATAAGTTTCGTGGGAGCATTTTTCAAGAGGAGCGACAATGTGGAGGTGGAGAGCGGGAGGCAAACAACCGCTTTCTACGTTAATTCAAAATGATGTCGTTTATTACAGCAGCCCTTCTGAGAAAGAAGAGCCAGTAAAGGTGGCTTGCAACCAACCTCGATGAAGGGAGTCTAAAAATACATAGGGCTCTTATTAATTACCGAAGGAATACAATAAATTACGAGATAAATTACTGAAATGGTTTTTCATAATCAAAGAAGATAAGAATAAATATAATCGCGTCTCCTCTACACATTCGATTAGAAATTATGAAACTTAAAAATCCATTCAATTCTTATGACTCCAATCAGAGCAATGTTAACAATTTTTAAAATTTTCGTATATTTAGAAATAAATTTTTAAAGATATTTCTCGTGTTTACTGAGTTAGGAATATGGATGTTTCATGTAAAAAATTATAGATGCGTGCAATGAATTTAAATTCATACAGGTGATAAGTTTAATTGTGTGCAAATGATATTTTTACGAATTTATATAATAACTACGAAATTATTCTGTATATAAAATTAAGTAAACTTTAAGTTCCGCGCTTTTCAGATAGTTTCCTTCATAATTGACCAATTATAAGTTCCACATGTATATGAACTTTCACAAATGGCATAAACGAGTTTAATTAATTAATAACTACAGATGAAATCAGTTTCTTATAATTCAGCTGTTTCTAAACTTTATTAAATTTTTAACTGATTAATCGTTTTCACTAGGTTTGTCCAAATTTTCAGTATGGAAGTGCTCAAATTATAAATTAAAAATATTTTTATATATATTTTCGTAGTTTTTTCACATCTAAAAACTAAGACTGTGAAACTAATTTTTCACATCCTGTTTTTAAAAAATTTACACGTGTCCAAAAGTTAAGCATAATCAATATCAGTATACTTTTACATAAACCAACTTCCAGAATGAGAAACTCCGCATCGCAAGTGTAAATAATACATTGCTTTGCAATGAAATTGCCTCACCAATAAGGAGTTATCCGACCTTATCCATTTTTAGTGG
This sequence comes from Rhysida immarginata, assembly GCA_023313115.1. Taxonomy (NCBI): domain Eukaryota; kingdom Metazoa; phylum Arthropoda; class Chilopoda; order Scolopendromorpha; family Scolopendridae; genus Rhysida; species Rhysida immarginata. Next base: position 4,296,821 of record JAHWFO010004499.1, on the reverse strand, counting down.
GGGGGGGGTCGTCTACCTCCGACTAGTAAACGATTAGATGCATGCTCACGGGACATGACCATTTGGGTTGATACAGGGTGCCCGGGTCCCTGTATAGGCTCATCAGTTGACACCTGTGCGAGATGTTCCATGCAGTAGGGAGGAAGCAACTGCCTCGTGAACGTACAGTACTGTAATCCGCACAACGATCTCAATACAACGACAACCGTTCTCGCAATTAACGGATTTTGAACGAGGTCGGATTATTGGCCTCTCCGAGGCGGGACGCACGGGCGGTAGGCCGATGTTGGAGGCAATGGCGAGAGGAAGGCACACATGCCAGAAGACCAGGCTCTGGGGTCCGGAGAAGCACGTCAGCTCGTACCGATAGGCGGATACTGCAAACAGCGCTAGCGGACAGAACCATCACTCTGCAACAACTGCGCGACAACATCACTATTCCAGTGTCAATAGCGACAATAGTACGCCGGTTACACGCCGCAACAATGTCTGCCAGGCGTCCATTGTTGTGTCTTCCTTTGACACCTGAGCACCGCGTGATACGACTGCAATGGTGTCATGAACGAGTAGGCTGGCGAATGGAATGGCGCCTGGTGGTCTTCAGCGACGAATCCCGCTTTTATTTGGACACCGACGACAGACGCGGAGGTGTGTGGCAAGACCATTGGAACGTGCCAATGAACAATGCATCAGGTATCGCCATCGTGGACCAACACCCGGGATCATGGTCTGGGGTGCCATCGGCTACGATACCAGAACGCCTTTAGTCACTATCCAAGGCATCCTGACAGCAGCACGGTACGTCACAGAGATTCTGCAGCCCGTACTACTGCCCTTTCTGCACACTAGGCGCAGTCTTTCAGCAGGATAACGCCAGACCGCACACGGCAAACTTGAGTATGGCATGTCTGCATGATGTCAACTGCCTGCCATGGTCCGCGAGGTCCCCAGACCTATCGCCAATTGAGCACGTGTGGGACATGGTGAGACGTCGTTTACGATCACCCCGCAATCTCCAAGAACTGACACAGTAGGTTCACCAGGCCTGGGCAGACGTACCCCAAGATGACATTCCCTACCTGTATGATCATAATCGCCCCCTCGGCAAATCGGCAACCAAGTTGTGGAGGGACGACTGAAATAAATTTTTGCCTTAGAACGCGTTCCAGTGAACCGATTTGAAAAACGTTTCCTTTAATATGCATTGTCATCGGTCCTCTGTGTGTATATCAAGTTTCAGCTCCCTAGTTTGTCGGGAAGTTTGTATAATATTGATTACAAGATTTGACCCGGACAGACACGCAGAAAAGTGAGCTAAGTAAAAGCCACTTCATATCCGGAGATCTTGTTGGCCACTTCATGCGTTGGATATCCTCACTCTATGGAGAAGTGCATTATCGTCGATGAGATTAATCTCGACCCATGGCACTTCTGAAACCTCTCACATGACCTTCCAGGATTTCGTCTCTTTATCTCCTAGCATTAATGGTACCTCTGTCAAATATATCGAGCTCTGTGCTTCCATTTAGCATAATATCTCCGCAAACCAAAACTCTACCAGTCATACTGGTCCTTTTCCTTGGTGTTGTTGGGATTATAACGGGTTCCACGTTATCTCCAGATAATAATTCGGCGAGAATCGCTTTGTAATCTGAATCTGGACTTATCAGTGAATAGCACGTTCTTCCACTGATCAAAAATCCAGTCACGATGTTCTCGACTCCAGTTTAAACGGGCCCTATGACTCGCAGGGGTGAGCGGGACACAAACTGCCGGACGTCTGGCATAAAGACCAGCTTCCTTTAGCCTCCAGTATGTTAATTTGGAAAGTCTTGTTCCTGAGGCGGCTACAAACTGGTTAGACAGCTGCCTGGCAATTAATTGCAAATACCGGTCCTGCTGACTGGTTGTAACCCTTGGGCGACCTTGCAATAGTTGGCGTGTAACATCTTCTGTGTCTTGGAACTGTCTCCAAATTCCGGAAATCACACTTTATAGAACATTCAGTTCTTTGGAAACTTCAAGAGAAACTGTGAGACTCGCAAGAAATGATATTGAGACTCTCAAACCGCATCACAGTGATTATGAAGAACAAGCAGATCATATTAAATATTAAAAGTTGTAAATATTCGTGCGCCCAAAAAAAGACAGTAATAAAATAGACGGTTCTGAGTAATATCATATTAATTAATTTAGAAAATAAGAATTTAAAATTAAATGTACTTTTGATCGCTGTCTAATAATAACTGGATCGCAGGCCTATCAACTCTTAAGCTTATAAAACACCATCAAAATCAACCTTGAAATTTTTCCTGATTTTACATAATTCATTAGCGAACTTGTTAGTAAGAAATCATAAACCTGATGTAAACTTTAAGTTTTTATCCTCACGAGTTCTTTCGAGTTGGTTCATTTAATTGCACGACATTTTATTATCAATGGCTCGTTAAGAACTAAGAGAAGGCCTCGCTGTGAATTCGAATAAACACAATTTAACAACTCATAAACACTGTTTTATTTCTGGGAGTTACTTTATTTTTCCCCCGGCTGAAGAACCTTGGCGGCAAGGGAGCTCTCGGTTCTAAACTCTTCGCTTCTCAAAAATTATTCCCTTTGGCCCTTCCATTTGCCTCCAAATAAACACGAAGCTCAAAATATAAATCGCCTCTACACAAGCGAACACCTACTGCAGACGTTAGAACGAGCTACGTTAACTGTGCATTAATAATATTAAAAAAATAATAAATAACTGTTTATTATTTATTAATTTCTTCACAAAAACAGATGATGATGATGATCGAAACGTATTACTATGTGAAAAACAATCTTCGTAGGTGAGAACATTCATGTTTTGTCGTATTTGCGCTTTGATTATTTACGAATTGGATATTGCCAAAAAGCGATCCAGTAGTTACGATTTCTGCATCGTCATCATGACATCAGAATACACAGGGTGCTTACTAAATAAACATACGGCAAAAATTCAAAGGGCGAATCTTTGAGTTATTCTAAGAATCTTTTGTCCTGTGATGATTTTCGGAATGCCGTTTTGTTTCTGTAAGCTGAATTCTGAAGGTTTTTCGACAAAAACAATACTGATGTCTTTTAACAACATTCTGCTTGTTAAAAAGCTGTTTTTTGCACTCACACCAGGTTAGTAGTGCAAATATTGAAAACACTATCAGTTTACCGTGGATTTCTTATGTATTGTCAATGAAGGATTAGATTGGATTCATGCATCCTCGCTGGTGGTAGTCATTTTCAGCAGTTATTGTAGATTAAGTAGTTTACATGTAATATTAGGTAATAAAAGATTGTTTTTATAGACGAACTAAAAACTTTCTACAAATTCTTTAATTTGTTTTTATAATACATATGATGATGATGTTTTATTTAATTGGATCACTTGACCTTAAACTATTTTATACAGTGCCGGTCAGAAGTTTAGCACCTCAAAGACACAATTATTAGAAAAACCCTTTTTACTTGTAATGAAGGATTCAAGACTTGTTTTAATTATTGTACATGATATTATTCTAAAATATCAATTCCACTTTGCAAAACAATCTCTCCTTGCTTGGTGATGTGTATTTCAAACAATTTCCAACAAAACTCAAGTGACACAAGTTTAGCATCTGTGGTTCATGTCAGCTTTAATCCATAAATGGGTATGGAAATAGTACTTCTTTTGGTTAATTAATGTTGCCCGATACTATATTGTAGATTTTTGAAGTCATAGGAATGGGAAAGCGTCCAAATTTGAGTGTTGAAAAACGCGAAGCGATTTTGTGTTTACATGGGGAAGGATACACCTTTAAACAAATAGCAGAGTTGCAACAATGCAGTAAAAGTGCTTGTGTTCGAGCTGTTCAAAGGTATAAAGTAACCGGATCTGTTTGCGACCGTACAAGAACTGATCGCCTAATACACCGCCTGTCATCCTCTAATAGAAAATTTACAACAGCCCCTATCTGCAAAGAGTTGACAGCAAGAGTTTGAGTTATTACGTGTTGTTAGTCGCAGAATTATTGGCCGTCGCCTGAATTATTTTGGACTATACGGAAGAATTGCTCGAAAAAAGCCGCTTGTATCCTTGCGGAATCGCAAAGCAAGATTAGCTTTCGTACGCGCCCATCTGCATTGGACCCTCAACAATGGAAAAATGTTGTTTTCGGATGGAACACAAGTCATAAGGCGTCGTAAGAAGGAGGCGTTTGGGGGAGGAAATCATGATCTGGGGGGCGTTCTCTAGTCACGGATGGATTAGCTGGTCTACAAAAATATTTTGGAAACTGTCTTGCTGCCGTATGTTGATGACAATCTGCCTCTGACTTGGAGTTTCCATATTCATTCGCGTTCTAGAGACGCCTCTCAGTCCCCTGACTTACGGGGCGATGTTAAGCGAATGCTCAGCAACACGACATGTAAAAACAAGCAAGAATTATTCACTGCAGTCACTGAAGCATGGAAGAATATTCCACTTGAAAGATGTCAGAAACTTATTGACTCTATGCCACGTCGCTGTCTCGCTTTGATAAAAAATCATGGGTATCCAACTCGTTACTAAATGTTTTGCTTCTCGTAGCCCGTAGATTTTTTGTCCTTAGTTTGTTTCATCATATCAACAACGAGAGATTGTTTTGCAAAGTGGAATTGATATTTTAGAATAATATCATGTACAATAACTAAAACAAGTGTTGAATCCCTTATTACAAGTAAAAAGGGTTTTTCTAATAATTGTATCTTTGAGGTGCTAAACTTCTGACCGGCACTGTATAAAAACGGATTAAAACAAATTTACATGTTTCACATGTGTTTTTAATTCACTGCCAATATATAGATACAGATAATTATATTTCTTAGTACAAAGTTCTTAAATAGAAATCTTAGGTCTTTTTCTTGACGAAGAACAACGTGCCATCTACACTACGAGAGCTTTCTACGTAAGTGTGAGAATATCGATGGAAAATAATAACTGGAAACACTTCGACGGTAAATGAGAAAAGGTTGTTGGTAAAAACTAAATATGACATAAACAAAAATCTATGCAAGTGTAAAGAATTTCCTTTCTCTTATATTTAGATGATGAGGAAGGAAAGTAAGAAGATCCAACTTCAAAACAACGATGTAAGACACTCAGTTTGGATGAAGAGATATTCCAAACAGCGATGCAATATGACGTCAAGAATGAATAGGCTGTTATCTAAAATAAGTGGCTGAGAAGAGCGAGGAGTATTCCATTTAGGTAGTAATTAAAGTAGTAATTAATTCTGTCAAATTCGAGCGATCTTCATGTAACAGCATATATACTCCACAACTCAACCTAAAGTAATCTTGAAGCAGTCATAAATTACAAATGAGTGATCTATCAAGCCCAAGATGACCATATCCAATAACAGTTTCGTTATATGCAAGGTCCGAAATTCCCGGTTATTCAGAAACTACAAATTCTTAAAGAAGACGAAATTTCAGTCTATAATGTCTATAGTCATAGTAAACTTCAAATACTTTTGAAGAATCCAGTCTATTTGGAGAGAATGATCAGAATTTTTAGCCAAAACACTTAAAACTATGGTCAGTCAACCCAGAACTGGATATACTCGTATGAAGCTCAAAATGAAAGTGAATCGCAATCATCCCCTGCGAGACTGTGTGAACGCTGACCACTCTGCCATAGAGCACTTGGGAACTTATCTTATCTTATCTGGTACAGAGGGTAGATTATCGCAAGCGCTAATCTGCGGCACCTACTCCTACGAGGGAGTTTTGCGCCATCCCATTTATAACGACTGCTACGAGATGACAGTAGCAGTCGGGACCGACGGCTTAACGTGCCCTCCGAAGCACGGGGGGTTTCATGATGGAAAAGCTGCTGGGGATAAACGAACCAAAGGCTGTCACCAACTGCTGGAGCACCAGCTATGGTCAATCAGCAAATGGGTCAGACCAAAGTCCCCCAACAGCCGTGCCCCAAATAGCTGTCCCGCCAGCGGTGGCCCTCAAGCCCAGGCCGTCACCCAACCAGCAGCTGGCCGCGCCTGAAGTTGCTGAACTCCATCGATTGGCAAACCAACCGACGAGACAACCAGGCCACGGCCACCCCCTACTTGGGAACTGGATACAGTCTCCTAACATCCGATTTGTAAACTTTATGGGCATCCATCACTCTGGAAAATTTCAGTGTAAGTTGTGTGCAGATCACATATTTTTTAATTAGAAATATTTTGGGTAAATGCATAACTGTTTTGTTGAGAATAACTATAACAGCACTTTTAATAGCCTCTTTAGGGCAATATACCCGATTGCCAAAAGCTTCCCCTTGAATACATCGTACTGGCTTCTCTGCACGACTTCACTTACAGGCGGGTAAGTTGTATCCACATGCAGTCATTATGGATGTATAGCTTGATTTGGATAGTAACCAGGTGAACATTTGCTTTCCCAACTATGTTAAGCCAAATGAAGCATGCATCAGAATTACAGCTATTTTGCATATATTCTAGCATTCCATCTCAATATGACAATTCACCATTCACAAAAGGAGACCAGCGCAAGTGTACGAGATGGATGCTGAAGAACTTGATGAACTAAACAGCATGGGCCTCAACTCCAAAGAGCATCTTTGTACTGAATTGGAACATCAACTGCGGTCATATCGCAATGGGCAGGATCGCTGGCAAAGCTGACACACGCTCTAATGGAAGAGTGGAAGGTAATCCCGCAGCTTTGTACTGTAATTACGTATAAGGATCCTTCCCAGAAACATGATAGCAGTGAGGTGTGATCGAAGCTTAAAATCCATTCCTATTACAGGATTGTGGATGAGATTATATTCAGACACTTTCGCTTATGGGGTAGAAACATCAAGACCAACCAAAAGCTACAAACCCTACAAAGAAGCAGAGAACGATCACAAGAAGGGGGGAAAACGGAGCAAACGAAAGTGTTCGATGACATCATGAATACATTTCAAATGGAAATGGGCCGGACAAATTCCCTAAAGACAAGACAACAGGTGGGAGCTACAGCCATCTTCGACTGGTACCTACGAAATGTTAAAAGACTATGAAGACGCCCCCATACTAGGTGTAGCGGCTACATCATAAAACTAGTGGGTGTCAATTGGAAAAGCAAAGCTCAGAATAGGGCTAGAACAGCCAGAACATACCAAGGTAAAGATAAGTTTGCCCATTGAGATGACTGATGCTTAATCGTCTTTCTCTCATCGAAGATATATAAACGAAGATTGACACAACCGAGGCGAATCGCAAGCGTTAGGTAAATACACTTTTAAAGAGGGCAGAGTATTGGAATCAACGTGTGTGTTCCCAAGGATGATGCGAAGCAAGATCTAGGAATGATGTAATGTTATTCATTGCTGAAATTTGAATAGCACCTCGTGTGGCATAATAACATTTACACTTATTTTCTAGGATGATGTTTAAGTCAACATTTAACATTTATCCAAAAAAAGGAAAAATAAAATTGGATTTATTATCCCTGAACAAAAATTTCCCTCGAGAAGATGAAAAGAAATGGGAAAAGAAAATAGGACAAAAGCTAGAAGAGGTGATAGGACGGGTCATATGAAATTGCTAAAATTAAACCATTGTTTCAGAGGGCAGTAGCAAATCGATTTCTGAAAATTAATTTATCACGCGAGTCACTTTTTTTGGCACGCGAAGCAATGACGCAATCATTTCCGTTTCGTCCCATTTTCCCCCGACGCCTCCACGATGAAGAAGAAAACGCAAGTCCGGGGAAAATACAAAATAAACGTTCGGACACTTTTTTTTTTTTTTTTTTTTTTTTTTTACAAAGACATTATTATCCTCTTCCTCCTTCATTACCCCCACGCACATTCATTTCAAATGAATTATTCAAACAAAAGCAGTCTGCTCCTTCCTAATAAGAGACATCGATGAACTGGGCATTTCGTCCCTTAAACGGCGGTGTTCCTGCTTTGGAGGTTCGTTCATTTTCAAACTGAATAAAATGCAAAAGTTATTAGAAGTTTATATATAGAATATAAATAAAATAATTAGATAAAAGAGGTTTTTTAGAAGGTTATGATTTGCAAACATATTTTCTCTGTATGCATCAAGACTGTCTCAAGAAGTAAACAATTTACTTTAACGAAAAGTGGAATGAAACGTTCTTAGGTAACATCAATCCTACGTATGAATAAAAATATATAAGTAAAGACATTCATCACCTAATTTCCTCCACATTAATGTTTAAACGAATCTTTAAGGTGGAGAACAGTCGGAAGATTAGAATCAGAGATTGCAAGGTGGCTGAATATTTCCAAGCAAGTGGAATCCCTCTTCTGCAGACAATTACAGGAAACTGGAACAATAACCAAAAAAAAAAAAAAAACAAAATCTCTTCTGTTACAAGTCTGGCAAAATAGCATTAGGGGAATAGGTTACACGTTGTTCTTGCTGGTGGCTCGCTAATCTGGTAGAAGCTACTTACGGCTATGATTCGGCAGAAACAATCACGACTCTGGATTTCAAACGCGACTAATTCAGTTTCCCGCTTCTTTCAGGGAAACGTTCATCGGCACCTCTACAATAGAGAGGGACTCTCGTCAGCATCGTGCGACTGAACATATCGAGGGACGAGAGCGACTGGGCTGTCTGAAAGTCGATCTGGCTCTCCTCGTATACGCGGAGTCTACTCTCTAACTGCTTTGAGGTTGCCAACTAGTGGATGTGATGTTTCAAAGCGTCACAACTCTGGAGTTCAGACTCAACCTGAGTAGGGCCGAGCTAGAGCTACAATTACTCCTTTTCCTTCGAGAGTTCATCCCCACACACGAAAAGCAAGGCCTTATATGGTCATCTCTCGGCTCTCCAAGGGAAAGTTAAATTAAAACCCCTTAAACTTTATATATCCAAAATTAGAGAAACGCATTTGCTTTAGAGCTATCACATGATCTTCCCCGTTTACTAATTAAATAAATTTGCCTAAAATTCCGATATTTAAACCATCCTGAATCCATGTTCCATAATAATCTTGAAATGTGAAAATCATAAATTTAATACCTAGTACGAGGCCTTTCAAAGTGCTTTTCTTACTTCTTTCTGTCTTCTCTATTCCTCTTTTAACTTTTCGGGGAAGTAATTTACGTGGACTACGATCGAACGCCTCCCTGATCTTTTCTATCTCTGTGGTGCGTTGAAGGTCTACCAGCACTCTTTTTGTGGAACAGGCTGCCTGTGTTTAAAAATTTTTCATGCCATAGCTTAATTGACTTATGATTTGGAGGATCCTTTTTAAACTTTGTTTTGAACATTCTCTGAACTGTAATCATTGATTTAAATTCCGCAAGCCATAACACGCATTGAGCTTTTTCTTGAACACTCGCCATTGTTTACTGCATCTCGAGAAAAATGGAACAACGCGCCAACAATGGTACCACGCGCCAACCGCGTATTTCATTATCAACTCACGCGAGGCTTAGAAACTCTTTGAGTTTTTCTTTGAGATTTTAAAAAAAAATCACGTTAAAATCTGTAATAGTTTTTTGAGTAATAAACATGTTTAATACGGGTGATAATTTAGAAACACCCTGTACAGAGAAAAATCTAAGATAAGTTCATCTTATATACGTACTTAATGGCGTGTAAATTGCAAGTTTTGAAATACTTGTAAAAATTTTGAATTGCGATGTTGTAAATATTTAATAAACAGTAATTGGGGAAACCTGTTATTTCATAATAAATAAATAAATAAATAAATAAATAAATTCTTTTAGACGACAATTGGGGCCTCTTTTCCACTTACGGACCAAGACAATTGTCTTTTTTGTCTATTCTATAATTTATCACTGTCTCTGTGCAACTGTGGTGAAACTGAAACTATGGAACACATACTCTTGAAATGACCTCTTTATGCCCTTTACTTATCATCTATGAATTTGGAACCTCCCTATAGACATTGGCGATCCATCCTTTCAACAACTGAAAATTTCATCTCGAAAATAGCACTGTTAAACATAATCCTCTCCGTCATTAAATTGGTTGAATCAAGCAGACTTTAATTCAAGTTACTTTAACTTTTAAGATCTGTTTCTACTATCATAGATCAGCTTCAATTCTCAGGGAGAAAAGAATCTACAAGAAGAAGTTAGATCGACTTATACGCTAGTAGAAACAAATTATAAGATTCTTCCATGGGTGGCTAGGTGATCCCATTTAAAAAACCGGACGATAGTGGGCACAAATTCCTCTAGATTTTTTTTGTTACATTCAATCATTTATTTATTAGAGGGCTCAATGTCCCCTACATTATTACGAAAAAAAATTAATTTTATAATTCAGGTTAAAATCAACCATAAAATTTATTCTTATTTACAATATCTTCTATATATATAAAGAAGGATGTTTGTGGGTCTGTTTGTTTGTATGTTTTTTATACAAATCTACAGTTTTATTCCGATCTTGATGAAATTTCACATACATGACCTTCAAAGCATGAGGAAGGTCACTGTCTACCTCAGATTTCGAAAAAATAATAATTATCGAAAAAAAATCGATATTCATGGTTATGGCAGGGCATATTAATGAGAAATATTGCATGACCAACAATGCAAGACAAAGTTTTTGCAACAATGGTATCAAC
>JAHWFO010004499.1:4176484-4285792 GCA_023313115.1 Rhysida immarginata | reverse complement strand
GGGTACCTTTGCTAGTCTTCTATATATATAAAGAAGGATGTTTGTGGGTGGGTGGGTCTGTACGTTTTTTATATAAATCTACAGTTTTATTCCGATCTTGATGAAATTTTGCATACTTGACCTTCAAAGCATGAGGAAGGTCACTGTCTACCTCAGATTTCGGAAAAATAATAATTATCGATAAAAAATCGATATTCATGGTTATGGCAGGGCATATTAATGAGAAATATCTCATGACCAACAATGCAAGGTAAAGTTTATGCAACAATAGGTGCCAACAATGGTATAAACACGCAATGCAAAACACTCTGCACGGACCAACAATATATATCTCATGACCAACAATGCAAGAAAAAGTTTGTCTAACAATAGATATCAACAATGGTATCAACGCGCAATTCACCAATAACAATGAGCACAAAATGATGATGCAATGATAAAGCAATCCTTTCCAAGAATTATAACAATGAACATAAAATGATGATGCAATATGGATAAGTTTCAATTTGTAACAATGCATAGCCTGTTATTCAGGCTTTTCTTAGAAAAGAGAGTTCTTAGGACTTAACAATTTCTTGAAAATCTTTAAAAATGATCAGTAACTGGAGATAATGGAGAGTTAGCAGACTATTGAGAAAGAGTGGAAAGACGACAGAGGAAGCACTCCTTTAGTGCCGTGCTGTATTGAGCAAATGGGAAGCAAGTAAATAGAAGAATCAGCGACCGCTAGACTACACAAAGTGATGAAAGGCCAAGTTTTGCTTCAAGACATCGAGAGAAGAGTAAAATTGCAACAACATCGAGTGTACATCTGAAGTAAGATTACCTGAGTAAGAAATTATTGGAGAGTTCCATCCTTTAAAATTTTATTTTCGAATTTAAATTTAGAATTTTTACTGTATTAATTCTAAGCATTTTCATGTGTTTATTTTTAAGATATTGCAAAATTTAATTTAATTTTTTGAGATTGTTCTGTTTACCTACAAGTGTAATTATCCCGGGCAACGCCGGGTACCTTTGCTAGTTAAATAATAAAGTGGAAAAAAATAAAGACACAAAAAGTTATGAACTCCTTGGCCTCTCTTCCCCCCAGACTGAGTCGCTCGTAAAAGGTCCTAGTTTTGCAGAAAAATATCCTTTACGCCTGTACAAGCATAAGGTATAATGAAGGAAATACAAAGTTCACTTTTGACTGACTCTAGCCACAATCTATTCCTCTCATCGTTCCACAAATTGTTCATAACACTGAAAACCTCTCAACTCCTGCGCTCGAAACAGGAATAGAAGCACAGTTTTGAAATAGTTTTAATAAATTCGGAGCAGCTATGCGAATAAAAAAATATTGCCACTTTTCAAAGGATGTTTACAACCTTGTACCTTGCAAGATTGCAAACACGGCATCCGAAGCAAGTACTTCATCAAAAAAGAGAAGCAGGTAGAAGCTGATTTTTCCAAGGCGGCAAAACCAAAATTTCTTCCAAAGACGGAGATGTAACTTTGTTGCTAAGATTTAAATAACTCAAAGTTTAATAAATGGAATCATTAAAAGAGTACTATTTTTCGAATCATTAAGTATGTCAGGGCGCGCGCATAGCCCCTTAATGCCTATTAGAGAACAGGATAATCAATTCCAATGCTGTCCAGTCAAAGACTTCTTAAAGCTGATCTTTCATTTCGATCGCAATTTTTTTCGAAAGTTGGTAAAAAAAAAAGTGCCAAATTTGAGATTCTATTCAAAAAACCGAACATTTGAAAAAAAAAACGGACCGAGGGGAAAAAACCGGACAGATGATTCAAAAACCGGACTGTCCGGTCAAAAACCGGCCAGCTGGCCACCCGTAGCCAGGATTTATGTTAGGGAGAGGAGGAGGGCACAAATCAAATAATATGTGAAAAAATTATATAGAAAACTGTATCAGCCCAATCTTTGCCTAATAAAGCAAATATCAAGACTCTAAAGATTCCCCGTGTACATCTTATTTTCAGCATCAATCAAGTATATAGGGTTACCTGATTTAGGAAAGACCAAATGCCCCCTCATCCATCTCTTGGCTACGCCCATGGACTCTTCGAATGATTTTGTTATTCTTTGGGGGAAAAAAATAGAGCAAAATTGAATGCGACTCTCATTGCGAATTTATTAAAAAACTAGTAATTAAACTACTTACAAAATGTCTATCTATATACCTGTGGGTGAAAATGTTAACTAAATTTGAAATTTGGTGGGATAAAATTCCCTGAAAATTTCCTAAGCATAAGGCTGCAAACGATACATATCTATCGCATTCCATCTTTTTTTTATTGATTTTCAAAATCCATCAGTCATTTTTGGGACACCCGGTATATAAAGAAGGATGTTTGTGGGTTTGTTTCTTATACAAATCGACAGTTTTATTCCGATCTTGATGAAATTTTGCTACTTGACCTTCAAAGCATGAGGAAGGTCACTGTCTACCTCAGATTTCGGAAAAATAATAATTATCGATAAAAAATCGATATTCATGGTTATGGCAGGGCATATTAATGAGAATTTTTTCATGACCAATAATGCAAGGAAAAGTTTGTGCAACAATAGGTATCAACAATGGTATCAACACGCAATTCCCAAACACTCTGCACGGACCAATAATGTATATCTCATGACCAACAATGCAAGGAAAAGTTTGTGCAACAATAGTTATCAACAATGGTGTCAACACGCAATGCACCAACAGTAGGCAGGGATCAACAATATATATCTCATGCCCAACAATGAAAGGCAAAGTTTGTGCAATATAGATAAATTTCAATTTGTAACAATGCATAGAATTCCTGTTATTCAGGCTTTTCTTAGAAAAAAAGAGTTCTTAGTATTTAACAATTTCTTGAAAATGTTTAAAAATGATCAGTAACTGGAGATAATAGAGTTTGCAGACTATTGAGAAAGAGTGGAAAGACGACAGAGGAAGCACTCCTTTAGCTCCGTGCTGTATTGAGCAAATGGTAAGCATGTCAATAGAAGAATCGGCGATCGCTAGACTACACAAAGAGTTGAATGGCCAAGTTTTGCTACAAGACATCAAGGGAAGAAAGGGAATTGTAACAACGTCAAGTGTACATCTAAAGTAAGATTGCGTGAGTAAGAAACTATTTAGACTAGCAGTGGCATCCTTGGAGAGGTGCATCCATTGTGAGCCTTTAAAATTTTTTTTTTCAAATTTTCATTAAGAATTTTTACTGCATTAATTCTAAGCGTTTTCATGTGTTTATTTTTAAGATATTTCAAAATGTGTTCCAAAAAAAAAAAAGTCCGAGCCACGCCGGGGTTTTCACTTAGTTTATTTGGTAGCACAGCAGATCCAAACATTCATAAAAATACATTTTGTCTATATTTTGTGGGAAAGCGTATATTTTGGAAACTGAGATGCTGATAATGCGATGACTGAACGTCCGTTTCCAAGAATTTGATAATTAGCATAAAGTGAAGATGCAGTGACAGAACATTAATAAGGCAACGTCCATTGATTAGGCAAAACAGTCACGCGTGTCTCCCTAGAATGGATTGAAGTAATTAATTTATTAAAGTAATTTTTTGTCAGTGAATGATCTTACTCTTAGTTTCGATTTGGTTAATGTTAACTATCTGCAAAATCGAAACTAAGAGTAAGATCATTCACTGACAAAAAATTACTTTAATAAATTAATTACTTCAATTACTGATTTGGTTAATGTTAACTATCTGCGGGGGCAGCCGTAGCCCAGTTGTCTCACCTTGCTCAATGCAATGGTGGAGTTAAGCAACCTTGGGCGCGGCTAATCACAGGTTGGGTGACCACCTGGAAATTTCCATCTCCCCCCGTGCTTCGGAGGGCACGTAAAGCCGTCGGTCCCGGCTGCTGCGACCATCATACAGCAGTCGTTAAGATCATCATCACCCCCCAGAAATGGGGGTTGTGCGTAGGGCCGACCCCCCTGCCACATAAAAATGATACAAGGTCTAGAAACAAGCGGTGACGCTTGGGGCTAAGGGCTGTAAAGCCTATAAAAGGCCAATGATGATGATAACTATCTGCACAATCGCGCGATGACTGAATAAGCAAACTGAATTGTCGCGATTCCTGTAACCGGCCGAGGGAAACCAACTGCCCCCTGTAACCAAATAGGTTGGGGTATATATCAGTTACTTACCCCCGGAAGGGGACGTCGTAGACAGAACGCCGAAGGCGTTCGAATAACGGAAACCAGTGACCAGCGAGGCCCGCAGGGCCGAGAGTGGGACTTGCGTTTGCGATTGTGCATAAAGTTAACATTAACCTTCGATTTAAATCTTTTGACACATTCAAAAGTCGGGTCATATTAAATCCATATTTAGATCTACATTTCAATATTTTTTTCAAAAATTAAGGAGCTGTGGCGACACATTGCAAACCAATGCCAGCATGGACATTTAAAGCTCAATGTCGTCGCTGGATGGCAGAGCATATATGCCAATTCAGAGAGTTGAATTTCCTTTTCCGTTTTTTTATCAGCTGATTTCATTCGCCTTTTGCTGCCGGGTGGAAGGAAATAGTGACATCTGTCGCCGTAGAATTCATTAACCATGTTTAATGTCAAATTTGTGAAAATGTAAATATCGCCGGTTACTCCTACTATGATTTGATTCTGCGATGTTCACCCGAAACAATCACTGAACGGTCAGCTGAGTGAGCCCGATGACCGAAATGTCAGCTTATTTACCAGAGCTTGAACAGGTTACGTAGAGATTATAGAAATCGATTGTCAAGCCCATAAAATATTGATGATCATGAGTGATTATAATGCACTCAGAATAGATTACGGTTTACTCCATGAACAAGTAGTTTTAAGAAATAAAAATTAAAAAAATAATAATAATAAAATATAAATAATACCTAATCTTACCTAATCAAACAGATTTCATTTAGAATTATCTTTATTTATTATATAAATTAAAATAATTTTAAAAAGTTATTCATGTTATGTTTTTGCTAGTTTGAAGTTTAAATAATCACGAAAAATGTCCTGTTAAAGTTTAATAAATCCATTGAATACTTAAAACCACCTTTGATTATACATCAGCTATACAAAATAAATTATAAACGTAGGAGTTGTGATAAATATATATTAATTAGGATAAATAACACTCCTTTAATTAAATGAAGACAAATAAATTAAAATAAATATAAGAGAAACAATGAAAAAGTCACCCAATTGATACAGTAAAAGTTGAAGGACGAAAACATAAATGGAATGCAGGACTTGTGGAGAAACTCGGATGAAATACAGAGGAAACACAGAAGAAACGAAGATCTAGTGAAGAAATGTTACACGGGCACAGGGAGGCACACAGTTACAGATGAAGAAGGTCTATGATGGAAGTTCGATGATTCGTAACACGTAGATGACTATAACGTTTTCGGGATTTTTTCCCATCTTCAGTATTAAAGTTTTTTGAATGAATGTAAGATATTTATTATTAGATTACATTGTTTTATATTAGATTACATTGTTTTATTTTTATTATTATATCTTACATTCATTCAAAAAAACTTTAATACTGAAGATGGGAAAAAACTTTAATACGTTATAGTCATCTACGTGTTACGAATCATCGAACTTCCATCATAGACCTTCTTCATCTGTAACTGTGTACCTCCCTGTGTCCGTGTAACATTCCTTCACTAGATCTTCGTTTCTTCTGTGTTTCCTCTGTATTTCATCAGAGTTTCTCCACAAGTCCTGCATTCCATTTATGTTTTCGTCCTTCAACTTTTACTGTATCATTTGGGTGACTTTTTCATTGTTTCTCTTATATTTATTTTAATTTATTTGTCTTCATTTAATTAAAGGAGTGTTATTTATCCTAATTAATATATATATACAAAATAAATTTTATAAAGTATAAAATGAGATTAATATAAAAATAGACCTAAAACTTAATAATTAACTTTTGTCAATTGTTCCATTTTTCAGGATCCTTTTGATCCAGAGCAATTTGTAGAAAGGCTTGTTTGTAAAACAACTGATGGGGGCTTTGGTGGTCAAGGTGAAGACAGCTTCGATCCCATGAAGCTTCATGAAGCATTTGAACAAGCGATTCGGTTAGTATTTGAACAGGATTTGAAAACATTTTGCGTTTTTAAGTAGGGTGACCAGATGTCCTGCTTTTTTATGTTTTGTCCTGCAAACTGCTTTACCTACTGAAAAAAAATGAGAATGTTCTTCTTTTTTGTATTTGTCCTGCAAAACGTCCTGCATTCCATAATGATCATCATAAAAAAGTTTAAAAATAAACATTCTGGTTTAAATAAAATATATTTATTTATTTTTTATATATACTTTAAGTAAAAATTATCATTTTCCATTGAATTTTTGAAAATACACCATAAAAATACACCGCGATACCGCTTTTGCAAAAAAATTCTAAAATAGTTAATCCTGACTGCAATTGTGTCCTGCATTTATGTCCTGCATTTTTTTCCTTCAAAATCTGGTCACCCTATTTTTAAGGTTTTTGATAAATAATGATGATGTCAAGAAAACTGAACAACTTGTCGAAAGCTTTTTTGATCATGCATACATCCCCTACATATGATCCCTTCCAGACGTTTTTTTGGGAGAAAAACATTTTGCAAAAGAAAAGCCAAGCTCTCCGTCTTCAAATCTATCTTTGTCCCCATTCTCACCTATGGTCATGAGGCTTGGGTAATGACCGAAAGAGTGCGATTGCAGGTACAAGCGGCCGAAATGAGATTTCTGAGAGGTGTGGCAGGTGTTACCCTACTAGATAGAGTGCACAGCAGCACAATGAGGGAGTCTTTAGGTGTTGAGCCGCTACTTCTCCGCATTGAGAGATCTCAGTTGCGCTGGCATGGCCACGTGATACGGATGCTGCAAACTGGTCTTCCTAGGCAGTTGTTATTTTCCAAGCCGATGTGTAAGAGACCAAGGGGTCGGCCTAGAACCAGGTGGCTAGACTACATGGAGAATCTGGGTTCGAGTCGCTTGGGTATTACCAGGGAGGGCATGCACCTGATGGCGGAAGATCGCGATCGTGGAAATCCTCCATAGGGCTGCTGCCCCCGTGACCCTAACTGATAAGCGGGTTTGAAAAGTAAGTAAGTAAAAGCTTAAGGATTTATGCCGCATTCTTGATTAACATTTATTTGACTAACGCTGAATCATTTTTCGTAACTTCGTTTCAAATATCGTTTACCTTTATTTGATTAACGCTCATTAATGTCTCAAAATACAGCATCATATGCCATCTGAATATTTAGTGAGCCCAGTACAGTCGAACCTTGCTATAAGAATATACTTGGAACCAGAAGAAAATATCCTTAAAAGCTGAGTATCCTTTTATCCAGAATTGAGATTTTCATTTTAAAAAATACAGTACTCAATACAAATACATGACAGTACAAAATTGAGTTTAATCAATCCAACAATTTAAGAACTTCAACACGAGCAGCTAGAGATAAGGATTTACATTTTCCAGAGGATATGTCACTAAAACATTGCACTATACAAAAACCGGTCACAAATCTTTCTTTTGCAAGGAAGCCTGGAAGTCTTCACAGAAGGATAAATTTCAAATAACAATCAACAATCGAACAGTGAGTTCTGAATGACCCCTTACGGAGTTTTTATAGTGGATACAATGCTATTACTGACCATTGGCTTAGAAGGAGATGATAAAGTGGCTATAATACACGGAATATACATATTACACAATCACTAGAAACAGTAGAGAGAATGAGTCTGCCTATGACACTGTGGTACACTTAGAGTTATTTTATCCATTTAAGTGGAGTTCAACACAGATTTTAGCAGATTATCTTTTTATCCAGTAACCTTTTAATCAGAGTTAAAATGCATTGAAATCAACTACAGAGAAACGGGACCATTCACTTTATACTTATAAGCAGATTATCCTTTTATCAGGGATTCTTATATCAAGGATCGACTGTATTTGAATTATGCTGATTGAATAACATTCAGGAACCTAACCTGAGCGTTAATCAAGAATGTGGTGTATATACTAGCTTCTGAAGAAACTGCAGTAAAGATGTATGGCAAGGGAATCAAAAACCTTATCACAGAAATTTAAGAACTAAAACAAGAAGGAAAAAAATGCCTTACATAGCTAGTAAACACTTTAAAAAGGATATGTGGTACTTAGAGCAACAAATTCATTGCCTTCAAATCCGACAGTCATTGCAAGCACCCTTTTCTTAACTAGGAGGCTAATATTAGTTGAACGAACTAACACAAGTTGGTTTTTGGATATCTCTTTCTAATAATCGTGCCAATTGTTTTGGTTTCATTTGTCAACTCACTTGATATATAGCTCTTGCAGAGAGTGCATGCACTGTTCATGTAAAGTCCTTCATTTTTTAGAAGGCACATGTTAGTCGAATCGAAAAATGATTAGCCTTTACATAACTTTTGAGATCCTACCAAAATTTTTATTTTTGCAGATACAACTAAATTTTTAACTTATTTTTGATTGTGTATTGTGCAGTAGATTTTAAAAAAGCTTTTAGCGCAAGAATAGATCATAAAATATTTGCATAGATTTGCATACATTACAAAGGAAACTGAAGACTAATAGGCAAATCGTGATTGCTAGGAATCTACGAGGATTTCTGTGACACACCAGAAATTCAAAGCAACCCTAAAAAGATGAAAATCTGTGGGGGGGGGGGGGCGGCCCCGTATTAGCTAGTATACAAAAATCTGAAAATCTGGTATACAGGGTGAGGCATTTATCTTGAGACAACTGAATATCTCGGAAACTAAGCATTGTACGAAAAAATCAAAGGCACTTTTGATTTTGGACATTTTTTTGTACAATGCTTAGTTTCCGAGATATTTAGTTGTCTCAAGATAAATGCCTCACCCTGTATAACTAAACATCGTATGACAAAGTCAACATGTGCCAAATGGAAAAGACAAAATTGAAATATAAGCTAATTGTATCTGAACTTCAACTATGAAAAATAAATGTTGTTTATATTGTTACAATTACGGAAAAACAGACCTTTTCCTTCAAAACATCATCTACGTTAATATGGTCTTTAATATCAACATAGCTGTGTCGTTTTAACAGTTTTATGTGATATCACCTGTTTTATGACTTTGATAGTGACTTGCATATGTTACAAGAAACCATGCAGAAAAAAACTGAAAGATTAGAGACGATCTGTAAAGAAGAAGAAAAGCGATATTGGCAGAAAGTTGCAGAACAGCAAAATAAAAACAAGGCAAGTACACATAAAAAGTGAATGCTGGGTTATTTAGGTTATCAAATGAATAACTTGAAATTATTATAAACATAAACATTATATTAAACCTAAAGAATGAGGCAGATTTTTTTAAGTAGAATTACTTACATTTACACTTCTTGGAGATTAAGGTTCTCTTTTATGTGACTTTTTTTAAAATCAAATCAAGATTATATTGTGTAATATATTTGAATTTTTTTTTCTTATGCTTTCTCTTACAGGCATCATTTAGTAGTTTTCAAGAGTTGGATGAACGCATTAGTTTTGTTGCAACTAAAGTTGTTCACTTAGGTGACCAGCTAGAGAGTGTGAATGTTCCTCGAGCACGAGCTGTTGAAGCTCAGAAACTAATGAATTATTTTGCTGAATTTCTTAGTCCTGGTCCTCTTATATCTGAAGTTTTCACTGACAACAGTCAGGTAAAGACTTGTGTGAATACACTTATTTATTGTTTTTGGTAATGTTTTAGAAATACAGTATATAAAACTGGAAATTTCAATTTACGATTTTCACTTTATGATAGGATAAAATATACGATTAACAGTCTACGTATATCTTACTTCTTAGTATTTGAAAATTAGGGAGAGGACAGGGTTTTTGTTAATGAAAACCAGTTTCACGAGAAAATATACAGTAGGACCTTGATAATTCAAATTCCTCCCTAATTTGAAGTGTTAATCTATTCCCTACCGATCCGGCGCTAAAACTTCTATGATTTGAAGTAATAGAACCTCCATAAATCGAATTTTTTGGAGGAAAGTTAACCTCTATAAATCGTAGTTAATGCAAATAAATTTGCCCAAAAATCGAATTTGGTCAATCTGAACTTCTATAAATCGAATTGATTTCAGTTTAAAATAGTTAAATATATTTTATCATTTTACATTTCTTAAATATTCATTTTAGGTTAATTAAGGGAATTAAGAGTTCATAAGCTTAATAAAATAAACGAGAAAAATTTTTAAATACTGCTTCATATCAATTTATTTATTTAATTAATTTATTTTAATTCTTCCTTATTAGAAATTTTCATAAGCGGTTCAGATTGGTTTTCATTCATAGGCATTTCTGATTGGCCAAATAATTGTCCTGCCAAATAATTTGCACTATAAATTGAATAATCATCCACACTAATAGACAAAAATAAACATTGTTTGAACCTCGATAATTCAAATTTTATTTTACTTGATAAATAGAGACCTCTATAAATCGAAGCGATTTGGTATTCGCTTAAGATTTATCGAGATTCTATTGTATATGAGTATTGTGCTATTATCGCACTAAAATGAAGCAATTTTATGATAACAAAGACTGCATTTTAAAGCTGTATGATATCACATTTTTCAAATTTATCACTTTTTTGCTTGAATCACCAAATACGAGATGTAATCAAAAAATTTTGGGCTAGCTCATTTATAGTGTCCCCTTCAAAATAGTCTCCTTGCGAAACCATGCAATGAGTCCAGCATTCCCGCCACTTCAGGAATGTATCCTGGAAGTCTTTTTGTTGAAACGAGTCAAGCACCTTCTGTAATTTGCACTGGATCTGCTCAATTGTATCAAAACTGCGACTTTTCAACTTGATCTTTGTTTTTGGAAAGAGAGCAAAGCCTGCAAGAGTCAAATCTGGTGAGTAGGTTGGGCGTGGAAGTGAAATCGTGTTGTTTTTCGCAAGAAACTCAAGTGTGAGGAGAGCTTGGTGAGAGGCTGCATTGTCGTGGTGGAGCATCCAGGTTTTTTTCCTGCCATAGAACTGGTCGCTTTCACCAAACTTCCTCCTCAGATTGCACGTTGCTTGAATTTGCTCATTCTCATATTTAATGTCCATGATAAAATCGTAGACAACCTCGTACAAGTCATCACAATAGCAGTATTTTTTCAATCCCCAATGCATATGAAACAAAATCCTTTGAAAAGCTGATTTATGAAGGTTAGGGCTATAATTTACCGCATTTATGGACTTGTATTGTCATTTGTTGGTGAGATGCACAACCAGTCCTGGAGCTTTTTGATTGTACCTCGTAGGTTATTCTTTATAGCAAGCCTATTGAACTTCATTTTTGCCTCTCTCTTAATTTTAGTGAATCATTGCAATGGTAAAAAGGCCTACCTGTATGTCCTGTAGTCTAAGATTATTAACATTCATGGTCTCAAGATATTTTATTGCTGCGATAAATAAATATGTAATAAGCAAATATCCTTATATTACCTTCAGCTTATGTGTTTTGCTTCATTTTATTATTTTCTTGGCAATTTTGCCCCAGTGTCATGACAAGGATGAACCAATCATGAGAAGACACAGGGGCATGCCCTTCTTTAGTAGCGCATTGCATTGTCACGCTATTCTCAGAACTTCTATAACTGAAGATGGTATTAATATAATACCAAAACGCATTTTAACACAGTAACAAATTTTATGGACATTGGAACCAAAGTCTCTGCATTTGTTCAAATACATAACATGAAGGTATTCAAGGTTTTATGGATTTATTTTGATTGACTTTGGAAACTCGTCTACACTTTTGATCCAATTTAAATTTGTTCTTAATTTTGAAATGCTCCAATAAATTCTTTCCAGATTGTTACACTCCTTGACTTTCATATCTGATTATGGCGAATTAGAAATATACTGTGCACTGCTAATCATCTGAACTTGAATATAAGCAAATTTAGTCAAAATTAAATTAATTTACTGAAGTTGACTACTTATCACAATTTAATTTTATTTTCCAGTTGCAACAAGCAGCAGATGTAATTCAGAAACTTAATCTAATTGCTCAAGAACTACCACAAGACAAGTGAGTACTATTTAATAAATCTAAGAAAATGACCCTTACACAGGGATGTATTCCTAGGGAAGGTATCCTGCCATACTTGACTTAATCTTTTGTTTTAATTGTCAGGATTACTTAATCATTTACTTATTTGCTCAGGATTTTTTACCCTCCATCCATGTCTGTTTTTCCCGAGCTTGACTGTATAGGCACAATTAACACTTTACCAACTGGGAAGTAAGGTGAAGGTCAAACTTACACTTCATGTATAAATTGCCCACATTTTCAAATCTTGTAACTTAACTGACGCGTGTTTTAAAAAACACTTAACAAGTTGATTATCCGGAAACTGTTAAAATTACAAATCTGAAATTTGGAGGGATTATAAGGATCACAGGGGCTCGCTCGGAAAAAACACACTTGTTTCATCAAACAAACACGAATTTCTATACACGTTTGGCGAAAGAGACCATTTTTCATCAAACAATCCAAATTTACATTCGACTGTTTGACTTGTTTGCCGAAGGTGCACTTTTTTGAAGGCGATTCCGAATTGGATTAGCCTTGTCAACTGATACACAGTTGTGAATTGAAAAACTATCAAAAGCACGCTTCTGAGTAGATTCGCCTCGTCGACTTATAAGACGTTAAAATTTTATCAAATTTGTCAGAGCAGTCTTTGAGACATGCAATGAATGGTGCACCAATACAAAATACATGCAATTTTGAACACAAATATTATTATCTTTATAATGTGACAAAACTTTGTCTGTGCCAAAAATTAAATTTATAACTTAATTTAACTTAGCAGGAACTTATACGATCAGTTCCAAAACTGAAGCTGCATCTATAAGAGGTAGGTTTTTGACTCGTTATTCATAAACAGTCAAGTCACATTAATGTGACCACCTGCTATTCGTGATGTCTGTGCTAAATAACCAATTGCCGAAGGCACTAAATGAATGAGGCAACAAATGACGTGTCATCAGCAGATTGGGTGAGTATATACAGCGTGTTGTAGGCTTTCGAGAAACATTTCAATTGTTGCAATGCAGAAACAAGGCAATGTATCAGATGTTCAAAAAGGAATGATCATTGGCTTTTGGGGCAAGGGTGGGAGCATTTCAGAAACTGCAGAGCTTGTGAACCATTCGCGAGCAGATTTGGTAAATATGTACTATGCTTGGCAAAATGCACTGTGGAAAATAATCGACATGGAAATTGTGCAATGGTGGCTGCAGCATTGCTTTAAGGCAAATCGACGTGCTACAGTGGAGCAACTTACTGCCCAAATGAACCAGGGGGCTACTGCCATGTGTCCAAAACGACATTTCAGCGAATGTTACTGCATATAGGGCTCAACAGCAGTCAGATGTTGACAGCATCTATGCTAATAACCCTACACCGATGGAAGAGGCTGGGATTTGCATGGCATTATCAGCACTGGACATACACTGATTGGCAAAAGGTGGCCTTCTCAAATGAATCACATTTTTTGCTCTGTCAGACGGATGGATGTTGGCACATATGGCGAGAAACATCAGAAAATAGCACCCTTGATCCATTTGTGAATGGCAACAAGCTGGCGGAGGCAACATTATGGTCTGGGGAATGTTTTCGTGGCATTCTCTGGGTGCACTCATCATTCTGGATGGCAATATGAATTGATATAAGTACATATCGATCCTTGCCGACCATGTGCACCCTTACATAGACAATATTTTTCCTGGGCATGATCTTCCAGCACGACAATGCGACATCTCATACAGCTGTAATTTTACATGAGTGGTTAGAAGAGCACGAGGAAGACTTTACTGTACTTCCCTAGCCTCCAAATTCCTGGACTTAAGCCCAATCGAACATCTATGGGACCATCTCAAGCGGGTTATTCGTTCCATACTCTTGCTCGCACCCTCCAACAGATCTCAACTGAACTGCAGTCAGCATAGCTCAATATCCTTGTGAACACTTTCCAGCACCTGATTGAGTCGCTCCCAGCCCATCTAGCTGCTGTCCGAGCTGCGCATGGTGGATATACCGGATATTAACAGGTGGTCACTTTCTATTAGTTTAACCTCAAAAAGGTTAAAGCACTTACTGGCATATGGATGAGGTTATGCTCGAAACATCGTTGAACACTTATTAAAGACCCTACCTATTGCTATTCCTGAACCTTATTTTTCGTTACTAATAATTAATTCTTCCATTTTATATACGAGGGTGGGCTGAAAAGCAATGCCTCCATGGCTGTAACTTTATTTTTTAACCGATTTTCAAAATTCTTTTTGTATCTGATACTCACATTTCTCCTCTATGTAATGCACTATTCACTTTTCGGCATAGTCCCCATCCCTTTCCACGCATTGTACCAACGCGTGACTAGTCGGGTGAACCCGTCGGAGAGAAATTCTGGGGTTGTCGTCGACACGAGGATTGAATGGCAGCTTTGAATCCTCTTCTGCAGCACGATAACGCCCGTCCGCACACGATCGCCACACATCAGAGGGGGTTGTAGCACCTACAGTTCAAAGATGAAAAACTGCAGTTCAAAAATGCAAGACTTTGCACCTTGCGACTTTCACCACTTCCCAAAGAGGAAAGAGCACCTTAAGGGGCATGAGTTGCGTTCTGATGACGAGGTGAAACCTGCCGTTCGGTCTTGGTGTTGACAACTACCTCGGAATTCCCCTCCGACGGGTTCACCCGACTAGTCACGCGTTGGTACAATGCGTGGAAAGGGATGGGGACTATGTTGAAAAGTGAATAGTGCATTACATAGAGGAGAAATGTGAGTATCAAATACAAAAAGAATTTTGAAAATCTGTTAAAAAATAAAAAAAGTTACAGCCATGGAGGCATTACTTTTCAGCCCACCCTCGTACTTATGTTTCTTCTTCATACAACTTTGTCATAGTTTTAATTATTGTAGTAATAATAAGCAATATTAGAAAACTCCATAATGCTATTTCGATTCCTCTCTGAAGGTTTCAGAATGCGAAGGAAAGGATAACAGATCAGTATAACAAAATAGAACGTTCATTGATTGAAGAGTTTGGTGTAGCTTATCGGGCTGATGATAAGACTAGAATGAAGGAAATAGCAGGCATTTTATCGCATTTTAAGGTAAAATGTATATTTGAATTTAATTTATTTGAATCAATTCATACCAAATCTACATATCATTGTTCTATAATCCTAAATATATGTCGTTCTAAATTTTATAGGGATATTCACAATGCATCGATGCATTCATTGAACAGAGCCAGTTGGTATGAGATATCTTATGTAGGGGTTGGACAAAATAATATGAACATCTTTGTAAATACAATCCTTTAGCGAAACCTATCGTATAGTCCATGAGAATATAAATAGAATGTCATATAGTCCGTGAGAATGTAAATGGAAACCTGTAAATACAATTCTTCTAGTTTTGAACCATGCCACCTAGTGGGTGAGAATGTACACACATGAGTGTGTTAATAGCATTGACAGCTTGTGGATGCTAAATACTAGTAGTTTCAAAAAGTTCCCAGAATTAATTTTTGTTTCTGCACGCAGAAAAAATATAAACATTTAAACAATACTGTCCTTGGGCAGTAACGCACTTCTGCCAACGTCTATATAATGCTTGGAAACACTCTGCGAGGCCAGTTTGCGGAACGGTGCGAAGTGTAGATATCCAGCAGCTTTTTTTAATTTTTTTTTTTTTTAATTAAAAGTTTCAGGGTTAGTTGTAAAATAAAAAAAGGCAACATTGCTCATCATAAAAAAAAATACCAAGAATAAACAAATGAGGGGTGACCTAAAGGTGAGAACCTGTCAGGTCCCCCCCCCCCCCCCCCCACCATAACAGATATTATAACATAAAAAATAAAAAAATTACCCACAAAAATTATAACATAAAATAAGGAAATTAAATAAAGAAACAAAAAAGAAAACCAAACAAAGGGCCAAACACAAACAAAACAAATTAAAAAAAACAAGAAGAGAGGTCGCTAGGGGTAAACGAGATAAGCCACATTTCTAAACGTTTTTTAAACGAGAAAACAGAAGTAGTATTCAAAATTTCCGGAGGAATAAATGACCAAACTTTTGGTCCCATATATCTGACTTGCGTTCTCGCATAGATTTTTGTAACTAAAGGTATTATAGGTAAGTGTTCATTGCGTGTGAGATAAGAAGAAGAAAAATATACAAAATCAGCAAAACAGGTGGATACAGTCAGTTTATGTTTAGATTTAAAAAAATAAAGGGCAATTTGTTTAATAACAATTCCCATAATTGGGAGAATCTTACAATTCTTCATCATCATATCCAAATAAACGGATGAACTGGAAAGATGGAAAATCGTTTTCAGTGCTCTACGTTGCAACCTCTGCAATAAATTCAAATCTGTGATATTACCTCGTCCCCAAAAGATAATTCCAAAGCACAACATAGAGTGTATTAAAGCAAAATACAACAAAACCAGAATATCTCTGGGGAAAAATCTTACTAGATATAGAATCCCAATCCGTTGAGACAAACATTTAGCCAGTTCCTGGATATGTTTCAACCATCCCAGATCCGCTGAGATCCACAACCCCAACCCCACAAACAATCGGCTGAGATGTTTTGTCTCCTTGCACGACGTTGCTCACAAGATTAATTATGGATGGATTGATTGAAGTTGATGGACGGCCACTCTGATGGTCATCTTTGATATTCAAACATTGTTCCATAACCGACATTTTATGTAGCGAAATCAGAATGCGATGCTTACTCTACACTACCAGTTAACAGACTGCCCGTGCACCGCAGCATTCCATTTAAATCACATGAAAACATGCTCGAGCGTAATCTGCGAATGGTAAACAATGCGGGGAAGCCTCGCTCGCTCACATACACTATCTCAATTTCACAGCATATCACGATTCTGAGAACTTTTTGAAGCTACTAGTATATTGCAGTGTTGAAATTCTGTTGTGGCTGATCTCTCAGATTTTGAAACGGCATGATTGTTTGGGCCCATCTTGCCAGAGCCTCAGTAATGAAAAAGGCTGGGGTCGGAAAAAGCACTGTGTCAACTGTTATGACAAATTATAAGAAACACGGAAAGACATCATCTGCCAAGCACAACAGTGGCTGAAAAGTAACCTCAGTTAGAAGAGTTTTGAAGCAGACTGTGGCCAAAAAGCACAAGGCAACAGCATCCCAGATATCATCTCAGATGAACACACATTTACAGACAAACGGACATGTTTACGTTTGGAGAATGTCAGCAACAGCAGATGATGTTGACTGTCTCCTTCCTATTGTTAAGCATGAAGGGGAATCAGTGATATGCTCCGGGGAACGATGTCTTACCATGGTCTCAGCTTATTGTCCTGCACGGTTGGGTTACAGCACAGGATTATATCAGTATTCTTGCCGATCATCTTCATCCAGTGCTGCAAATTGTGTTCCCTAATGAATGACCTGTGTTTTAAGACGATAATGCTCCCATTCATATTGCTTGAATTGTCCGAGACTGGTATAATGAATACGATAATGAACTACAACATCTCGTCTGGCCCCCTCAGTCCCCTGATCTTAATATCTTGGGCGATTGAACCTCTGTGGGCGACTTTGGAGGCCAAGCTGCATAATAAGTTTCCACCTCCAAGGATACTTAATGCAAAAGGGGGGCCATTGCTCTATTAATAAATATTTTGTCTCATTTCACATGTGTTCGTATTATTTTGTCCAAACTTGTATATTCTCTATGATATTAAGTAACTTAATAAAAATCACAATACTCCTTGATTTAATGGGTTGTCCACGAATGAGAAAAATTATTCAGTTTCTCAGATCAAAAATGAATTACAAACTGTAAACTTCACTTTTTGCAGATACAGATTACAATGGACTCGAAATGGCACCTTTTCATTAATTTATTTGGAAATATGCAGTCTTCTGTGACAACTCTGAAATACTTCTATTTGGGGAATGGGGGGAGAGGTTTCATTAAATCAAGGGGATACAAATTTAAATAGATTCTGATTTGTTTTCAGTTCATGATACCTTATTAGATTTCAACTTTGAATATACATAACTTTTTGTATTATTCAGGGTGCATTTATAGGAAAGGATCCTTTCAGGGATGTAATACCATTATGTAAAAAGAACTCCATAATTATGGAAGAAGTTTTCAATAATCCTGAACAAGTTATGGCAAAATTTGTCTTAAACATATATCATGGTAAACTTCAGGTAAACTTAAATTTCAGAAATAAGGTTTCACTCATTTTCAATACATTCGACATTTGTTTCTTTTTCACTTTGATTATATATCACTGATGCTCTTCTTTATCCATTATGATATTTACTTAAGGGTTGTCCATAAATTACGTAACGCTTGAGGGGAGGGGGGTTTCAACAGTGTTACTTTTTTTTTTACCATATTTCAAGTTCCTTCTGTAAATATTTTTAGTGATCTATGAAAGAATTCCTCTTGAAAAACTTGATAACAAGATTCCACCATATTTACAGGGGATGATTTTTTTTCTCTTTATTTACATGTTATTTATTTATTTATTTAATTAAGGATCATGTTCAAGTTAATCTCTCTGATAGATCAGATCCAAAGCTTTATTTGAAGAATTTATATGAATTATACTCTAAGTAAGTTGTTTTCAATTTCTTTTCTTTGAATCATGTAACCAATATATTCATTCGTAATTTATGTTAAATCCATATGCCAAAAATCACTTTTTTTTTTTTTTTTATATATATAATGTTATAATCCACAACATGTGCAGTTATGAAATAAATTGAATTATTTTTACTTTCAGAACAACGGAACTTTCTAAGAACTTAAGTGAATTCAAAATGGGTAGTGACAACGCATTTCTTAATAAATTAACTAAGAAAATTTTTCAACGACATCTTGATTCTTATATAAGGTAATAATAATATTTAGGTTCAGTCTTCTAAACACCATACACACAGGGTCGGGACCACCTGCTAGTATCCGGAATATCCACCTTTGGCGGCAAGCACAGCAGCTAGTCGACGTGGCAGAGAGTCAATAAGTCCTCGGAAGGTGGTTGCAGGTATCTGGGACCATTCTGCGATTCCATCACCGTGCGTGGTGGAGGGTCCAGCTTGTGGACATGGCGATCGAGATGGTCCCACAAATGTTCAATGGGGTTGAGGTCCGGGGAGTTTGGTGGCCATGGGAGTAGCTTGAATTCATCCTCGTGCTCCTCGAACCAGTCGTGGACAATTTTGGCAGTATGGCAGGGAGCATTGTCCTGTTGAAAGGTGCCGTCACATTGAGGAAACACTGCTGACATGAAGGAATGTACCTGGTCTGCGGCAATTGTCAGGTAACAAACAGCATACAGTGTACCCTCCAGCAATATCAGTGGACTCAGACCATACCATGAAAACATCCCCCAAACAGTCACACCTCCCCCACTAGCCTGTCGTCTGCCAACGATGGTGTCGGGATGCCTGTTCTCAGATGCTTCCTGGCGAATTCTCCATTGTCCGTCCACTCTGTTCACCAGAAACCGCAACTCGTCAGAGAAAGCAACCCTTTGCCACTCAGCCGAGGTCCAATGGCGATAGTCAATTGCGAATTGGAGTCGCTTTCAGCGATGCACATGCGTCAACATGGGTGCTGTTACCTTATGCCTGCTCCGGAGCCCCAACCTCAAGAAGGATCGTTGCAGTGTCTTGGTGCTGACACGCCTAGTGGCCCCACTGTTCATTTACTGTGTCAGTTGCTCAACAGTGGCACGCCGATTGGTCTTGGCTAGGCGCCGTAACCGACGCTTGCCTCTAGGATCGATGGCCCGTGGGGCCCCACAGTTACCTCTACGGTTGCTCGAAACGGTCTGGTTCGTCCAGTCGCAGTACACCTTCACAACGGCAGCCCTAGAGCAGTTCACAAAGGTGTCCATCTCTGAAATGCTGCCCCCCTTAGCCCGATAGCCAATGATCATCCCCTTTTGGAGGTCCGACAGGTCACTTGCTTTGCCCATGACGGCGACAATTGCTGTGTTAATGGATGCTACTACACGTCTGCTGTTGTCAGCTTTTAATGATATGCAATGACTTTTCATCTGCATACCATGGGAGTTCCAACATGTTCGAGGAGAGGTGGTCATATAATGTTTCCCGACCCTGTAAACTGATTAAAAGAGAGAGAGAGAGAGAGAGAGAGAGAGAGAGAGAGAGAGAGAGAGAAGGGTTAAGAAAATTCTTTATTAAGTATGTTCCGTTAGTATTCTACTATAATGCGATCCCACTTTCAGAGCCCCCAAAAAAACAGTAAAAATATTACCCTCTTGTATAATGCAATCCCCATTTTTTGATTTGTTGCTAATTTAGGAGAAATCAAAATCAAATATGCAAGAATATACAAAAAAAAAACTCTATATTTAATGGTTTTAAAAATGCATAACCTGGATTTTTACAATGAAAATCCTTCAAAATCTGATTTTTCAAAAAGTTTCTTAATACAGTACAGATGATTTATTAAAAAATAATTAAAGGTTATTCAATTTTGAAGAAGACAAAAACAGTACGCCCATAAATAATAATAATAATAATAATAATAATAATAATAATAATAATAATAATAATCATTAATATTTTTTTAATTTGATTTGTCATTAATTTTTATTTTTTTTATTTTTACGAATATATAGTGTTGAAACGAGATGCTTGAAAGATAAATATAGTAGCATTTTACTCCAATATTATGCCTCTAAAAATCATCAGAAAAAGCAGCTTCAATCAGGAGGGTGAGTATAACTTCTTTAACTGTTTCTGATCTATTTTTATATAATTTTTTTCCATAAAATATTTACCTGTAATTTTTGGAATACAATACCAGTGGCCACGCAGTACTTGAAATTTTTATCGCCGATGGTTTAGCCAATAGAGATTTTCTTTAAGCCAGAATCTCATGTTTTTAGCCAAATTTAAAATTAAAAAAAATTATGAAGCATTTAAAAATAAAAAAATAATTAATCACATGATAATCGCATTTTCGAGATTGAAAATAAAAATGTTCCATATAAATAGAATTAGCCAAGTATGTTCGCCAAATGTGATTGTTTATTCGTCAGATTAGTTGAATTGTTGCCACTGGCAATTTGGCGAGCGGACTGCAATACGCATTTAATTTTTATTGATTTTTAGAAAAAAATTCCCTGTATAATATGCATCCGTGTATTACATGCACCTATTTCATGTATAAATATTTATTAAATTTTATTTCATTTCTATTATTGCCGTATTTTTGCGTGAATATGCATGAGTATATAGAATTCTATTTTATTTCTTCATTTTTTAAATGCATAACTGGATGCATACAATTTAAAAACCTTCAAGTCCGATTCTTCAAAAGTTCCTTAAAATAAAGAATAAAGGAGTATTCAATGTATTTTTATTTTAGTTTTCGTTTTCGAAATTATTTCAGCACATATTTTTGTATTTCTGCAGATGATTTGAAATGATAAACATAGTGACTGTTGAAAAGCTTTAATAGTCGAAATTTTATTTCATTTTCACTTATTTCACTTCGATTTTACAAATTTACATAACTTGCTTCCTTTATTGTCACGTTAAGTTATTATCAAGCTGGGAGAATTTGTTAACTTAGTAAATGAAAAGTGATCACCAATTTTTTAGGGGAATAGCTGTACTCATTTTGTTTTCGAGAGTTCACTTTCACATTAGTATTTGAGAAAAAAAAATGGTTAATTAATGTACTGTATCATGTATAGACTGTTAAATATATGGTATTTTTGTTTGAAGTTACCCCTCCCCCTCTCCCCCCAGACATTGCGTGAAAATCATGACAACAAACTCGGATTATTTTATGCAATTTTTTATAATACGCTGTGATGAGTTTTTTTAGCTTTTATTTTTGCATAATATGCATATTCTGAAAATTACGGAAATTTTTCCCACCAAAATAACTTAAATAATATTTGATTTAAATTAAGCATCATTTTAAATTTTAAGAAGTGGGAATAAGAATTTAATTAATACATAATTTAAAAAAACAGATAATAATATGAACCTGTTAATACCTATTGACTAAATACATGGACATATTTTTTAATTTTCCAATGACCTCATAATATTTCAATCAATTTTATCATAAAGATAGAGCTGGCTAACGAACAAGGACACTTTAACCTAT
The DNA here is from genome assembly GCA_023313115.1 of Rhysida immarginata. Taxonomy (NCBI): domain Eukaryota; kingdom Metazoa; phylum Arthropoda; class Chilopoda; order Scolopendromorpha; family Scolopendridae; genus Rhysida; species Rhysida immarginata. Next base: position 4,263,551 of record JAHWFO010004499.1, on the reverse strand, counting down.
GCACAAAGGACATGTTTGATAGCACCAGATTCCATGTCCACAGTGGCTTAGTGGTTACAGGGTCGGGACACATTAATATGACCACCTGCTAGTGTCTGGAATATCCACCTTTGGCGGCAAGCACAGCAGCTAGTCGACATGGCAGAGAGTCAATAAGTCCTCGGAAGGTGGTTGCAGGTATCTGAGACCATTCGGCGATCAGTGCATCCCATAATTCCATCACCGTGCATGGTGGAGGGTCCAGCTTGCGGACATGGCGATCGAGATGGTCCCACAAATGTTAAGTGGGGTTGAGGTCCGGCGAGTTTGGTGGCCATGGGATTAGCTTGAATTCATCCTCATGCGCCTCGAACCAGTCGTGAACAATTTTGGCAGTATGGCAGGGAGCATTGTCCTGTTGAAAGGTGCCATCACGCTGAGGAAACACTGTCGACGTGAAGGGGTGTACCTGGTCTGCGACGATCGTCAGGTAAGGAACAGCATTCAGTGTACCTTCCAGCGGTATCAGTGGACTCAGACCATACCACGAAAACATCCCCCAAACAGTCACACCTCCCCCACCAACCTGTCGTCTGCCAATGGTGGTGTCAGGATGCCTGTTTTCAGATGCTTCCCGGCGAATTCTCCATCATCTGTCCACTCTGTTCTCCAGAAACTCACGACTCGTCAGAGAAAGCAACCCTTTGCCACTCGGCTGAGGTCCAATGGCGATAGTCCATTGCGAATTGGAGGCGTTTTCGGCAATGCCCAGCCGTCAACATGGGTGCTGTTACCATTCGCCAGCCCCAGAGCCCCAACCTCAAGAGGGATTGTTGCACTGTCTTGGTGCTGACACGCCTAGTGGCCCCACTGTTCATTTACTGTGTCAGTTGCTCAACAGTGTCACGCCGATTGGTCTTGGCCAGGCGTCGTAACCGACGGTCGCCTCTAGGATTGATGGCCCGTGGGGCCTCACAGTTACCTCTTCGGTTGCTCGAAATTGTCTGGTTCGTCCAGTCGCGGTACACCTTCACAACGGCAGCCCTAGAGCAGTTCACAAAGGTGGCCGTTTCTGAAATGCTGCTCCCCCCTTGGCAGAATAGCCAATGATCATTCCCTTTTGGAGGTCCGACAGGTCACTTGCTCTGCCCATGACGGCAACAATTGCTGTGTTAACGGATGCTACTACATGTCTGCTGTTGTCAGCTTTTAATGATATGCAATGATTTTTCATCTGCATACCATGGGACGTTCCAACATGTTCGAGGACAGATGGTCATATTAATGTGTCCCGACCCTGTAGACCATTGGGCTGGTTTAACCTGAAGGTCCCTGGTTTGAGTCCAGGCTGTGTAATTTTCTTTATTTATTCATCAAAATCGGAGATAATGGCATGAAAAAATCCTCCTAAGACCATTTTCCAATTACATGTATTATTCTAAATTCCTTTGTTCATACAAGAATTCAAAGGTGACTTAAAATTTGCTAATCCTAATTAACTTTAAATTTCTTTTAATGTAAATTTCTGAATACTCCTGAAAGTATAATTTTTTTTTTTTTTTTGTAGAATTTCTGATTGGAGAAGAAATATTCAAGCATTTGGGAATCGGGCTAATTTGAAGCTTGGTTCAGTTACTGAAAATTATCATGGAGAAATTTTTCTCTCTGAAGAATTGTCTATTAATCTTTTACAAGAAAGCAAGATGGCTTTTAAACGTTGTCAGATGGTAATTTTTAATCTGTATTATTATTATTATTAAGAAATATAAGATATAGAAGAACGAATTTCATACTTTGATATCTACCAATTTTCCATTAATTTCTGGTCCCTTAATTATAAATTTCACACCATAAATTTTTTATTTCAATTTTTCGTGATTCTTTTGTTGCATAAAAATTTGCTCTATTAAACATTATCAAATTTAAATTTTTTTTCAAATGTTCTGCTCAGTATAAAATATGCTCTAGTTACATAGAGCAACTGCACCATATTAATGGACAGATATCTAAACCCACTCAGAAGTGCAACTCCATATCTTCTGATGGAGCTCTTTGGCTAATAAAATTAAGTATGATTAAGAAGAGAAAGCAAAGAGAATAACCATTGAAACATGTAAAAAAAAAATTATAAACTCCATATACAGGGTGTTTTTGAATTGAGTACAGATTTTTTGGGAGATGATAGAAGAGGTCCTTAGAAGTATTTTTTGTCATATGAACATGGGTCCCCGCAGCTCCGTTTACTTACAATACTGCATTGAAGGATCAAATGACACAGGGACGCAGTGTGCATTGGTAGGCCTAGATTATTTTATTTTTAACAGTTAACACAAGCAATCTACTGTATGACTTTTACAGTAATTGTTCGAAATGACTGCCATTTGCTTCATAGCACAATTCGCATTGCCTTATGATGGATTGATGTACGCGTGGAAACAGTTGATTTGCACGGTCGCTGATGTCACCTGCTGCTGCGACAACACGAGCCGCCAATTCTTCTTCGGTATCTATGGGTTCGGAGTACACCATTGATTTTATGCTTCCCCATAAAAAAAAATCCATCGGTGTGAGATCTGGCCATCTCGGTGGCCAAGCAACTGGTCCGCCACGACCAATCCAACGACCAGGATATGTCTCATTTAGGCAATCTCTAACTGCTCTTGTGTAATGTGAAGGTGCGCAGTCCTGTTGAAACCACATCAAATGTCTGGTCATTAGTGGAACATCTTGCAGAAGGGGTTGGATACCATGGAATCTCCTTGAAGAAGTTTGTCTTAAGACTTTTCAACAAACAAGCACGTGCACCTTGAAATTTCTTTGCAAACAATTACTTTAAAAGTTATTACAGTAGATTGCTTGTGTTAATTGTTAAAAATAAAATAATCTAGGCCTACCAACGCACACTGCGTCCCGGTGTCATTTGATTGTTCAATGCAGTATTGTAAGTAAACGGAACTGCGGGGACCCCATGTTCATATGACAAAAAATACTTCTAAGGACCTCTTCTATCATCTCCCAAAAAATCTGTACTCAATTCAAAAACACCCTGTATACATCATATTTGGTGTATTAGTTACAAGCCCCAAAAGCAATCAAAAAAATGCAGTAATCACGTTCTGTGCAAAGAGCGTCAAGGCGTGAAAGCATATGATCAAATACTGGGGACGTCCTGCTTTTTCTTCCCTGGAATAGAGTACAGGAAATTACATTTAAGCATTTTCCATATAATTATCTTTGTCTCTGGCTATTCAACTTCTTTGGCTCATTACTTTCTAAGATTATAATTGTGTCAAAAAACAATCACCACCAGTTGTCAGTTTTCTTTATAGTTTTAAAAAAAACATTACTTTAAGTTTTAACAAATCCTTTTGAATGCTTGCTTAATGTATAAATGTTTTTTTTATATTTAGCTTTCACAACATTCAGATTTACCTGGTAATGCGGCACAAATATTTGATATTCTTTTACAATATTTATGTGTTGAGCATATCGACTATGCCTTAGAACTCGGACTTCAAGGTATTGGATTTTCCATTAAAAATTATTACAGCCTCTTCTCCACTTACGATCATTCGAGTTATGATTTTTCGGAGATATAATATGTTGTGAGACGATGTAAAGAAGTCTGCAAAAAAGTAAAATAAAACATGAGGAAGTTTGAATTGAGCAATGCGATACCGTCAGCATAACGGTGGCCATGCATTCTTAATGAATAAATGTGTCTCGTGAAGTGTTTTGTTGCATTGTTATTGGGATTATAGCTTCAAAACTCCTATGAGTATGTATATCTAGCTATAAAGGTTGCCCAAATGAAAAGTGGACACGGTTTGGATATGTAAAACTCTTATTTGAAACTTAAAAGTAATCACCATGCTTGTTATTTGTCCCCTAATTTACACAGCAGGTCATTTCCCTTGGTGCTAAGTTTTTGTCTGAATTGACAAGTTTCCCTTGCAATGTCTTCTTGAGTGGCCCAAAGATGTGGTAATCACATGGTGAAACGTCTGGGCTGTCAGCAAGATGTTACAAGATTTCCCATCGAAACTTTTGTAACATCATGGTGGTTTCACGGGAGACATGGGGCAATGGATTGTTATGCAGAAATATCACCTGTTATGAGAGAAGATGGGCGTTTGTTTTTGATTGATTGCTGAAAATTTATGCAAGTATTGCAGTATTGTGCATAATTGATGGTGGATTTTTTTTGGCAGAAAATCTATCAAAGAAAACCCTAACCACGGTGGTCGAAAAAAAAGGTTAAATCAACTTCCCTGGATGCATCCATTTTTACGTCTCCTTCTTCTAATGTTTGTTATATACACACGAACTGATGAAGTCGCAATTTATGCATTCTGGTACACTTTTGGAATCTAACACATCCCTGCACTAGAATGTTGTTGTTGCTGCTATTTTTTATTTGGCCAACCCTTAAATATATCTCTACCTGTATCATGTTTATATGTTTTATTTATTATTTTTAAATAAGATATTTTCGAGTTCTGATGGGTTTGTAGGTACCTAACCTAATCCCATCGTAAGTTGGGGAGAGGCTGTATATATTTAGCATTTATATAAGTTTTGAATAAAATCTTCCCCAATTTTTTGGATGTGTAAAATTGGATAAGAAAATTACTGTAATATAGAATAGATAGTCCCTTCTCTCTGTGTTTTATTGATTGAGTTATTATTTAACCAATTTGGAGTTATAATTTATCTTCTTGAGACTGTTCTGCTAACCTACAAGTATAATTATCCCGGGCAATGCTGGATCCTCTGCTAGTATTGATATAAAATTTAGTATCAGAATTAATTTCTTTTTTTTAGGATTGAGCACATTTCAATTTTTTTTTTCTGAATAAAATGTAAAAGACGATATGCATTCTATAAAAAGAAGAAGGTTCAAAGCTTTAAAAGCCTGCCTAGCAGTCCCATTTAATGCCACATTGCGACACATTCTTGAATATTGAGTTGTTAGGCAATAGCAGTAATCCCACAACAAATGCTTCATATTGCCTGTTTCTCTACTGCTGTATTCCTCACCCTCTGCTCCTACCGAGTGAACAAACCCAATTCTAAATTTTGACATGAAAAAATGTTTGTTTTTCAAAATATCGCTATATCGAAACAACAGATGTGTAATAGCAGCCCATAAAATGATTCTTTATATATGAATTTTCATCATATCAGATTTCGTTATAACAGTTTCAATTGGGAATTTCAATAACTTTGTTATAATGAAAGCTATAATATCTGCATAAACACAACAATACAAAACTACAACAAAACAAACAAAACATGAGCATCTACTTCTTGGACATCCACATCACAAGGAACACCTTAACTCATAAACTGAACTTTGGTTACACAGGAAAGAATCCGCCACTGCAATATAATTCCATATGATTCAAACCACCCAATGTATCCTAAAACTGCAGCGATAAGAGACAATTTTTGAAGAGTTCTGTCATACCTAATCACAGAGGATGCCAAGAAGAGAGAAATTGCCACAACATTCGCGTTGGCCAGATGTAATAGCTTTTCGGACACGTCACCAAGTCCATATTAAGCGAAGTTAGAAGTTCAACAACCCAATGCCAGATTTCGCCACTTTACCTTTATTGGATCAAAGACCCACCAAATCACCAGGTTATTTCAGGACTAAGGATAACAACCGATTTGTTTTAAACCCACGACAACAGGGCGATGAATTGGACATCTACAAAGGCTCCGGAATCTGCAAACTCACTTGCCCTGATTGTGGTGCCCACTGTGCCGGGTCGACTGTTCGATCATTCCACGATGATTCCGAGAACACAGGTGGTCATGGATCAATAAAGATCATAAGTCTGCTTAAACTTGACATCTAATTAACAAGAAACACCGCTTCATGGACATCGACAAATGGATGAGCATTTTGTGAAATGGCAAGGACGGAGAGAAGATATGAATACACAAAGAGATGGAGATACGGAAGCACCACCATAATGACCAAGAGAAATAACCAGCTAAATAATCGGGTCTCCTTTGAAAGGGATGAGCTCATAGAATTTCTTAATGAACTCAAACCCCAACCAGATGACATCAACATCGCCCTCTATTAGGTCCAGGCTTCCCAGTTTATTTTATTTTGTTTTTTAGTTCTTCTTTTCCTTATTTGTGAATCCACACATCAGTGCGGACTTAAATTTGGATTCGTATGATGGTGGACTAAGCGTTTCTGTTACTATAAATTCCCTGTCATGTTCACTTCACTTTGTAGCTGTTTTCCTCCAATAATGGTGCAATAGCGAAACAGGTAAGGCTTAATAAATAGTTTATCTGATCATCGTCTTCCTTTATTTATAAAACAAACAAGCCACAAAAATCCAATAAACAGTAATTCTAAAATAAAATAATCTTGATGATGGATTCAGAAGCAGGATCTGAAAGCATTTGTTATTTATCAAATTAACAAAAAATTAATCAATGATATAGCCAAGTTCGTTATATGTGGATTCGATTGTATCTGAAATCTGCTCCACCTATTTGGATAACCATAGCTTAAAATAAAGATGAAACAGGGGATTAAGATATTTTAAAAGCTTAATTCACTACTTTCAGAAACTATCAATATCTAATATTCAAACATTTCTTTTAGGGATACCTGTTGGTGAACAAAAAAGCCAACCCGAGATATATTTCTTTGATGTTGTAAGTCAATGCAACACTATTATGCATCTCATGGAAAAGCAGTTTAATGACAATCTAGTACCATTAATTGTGTAAGTGAAACATTTTTTTTTTCTCCTCCCCTCATTGTATCTGAGTGTATCTCACTTCCAACAGGCAGGGGTGGACTGACCAGAAGCTACTGGGAAAATCCTGGGAGGAGTGCTAAATGGGGTCACTTTTTCATAAAATGTGGTAAAGGCAGCTTTAGGTCAAATCCTTATTATATGAAAAAACTCCCAGTCCACTTCTGACACACCATGTTGGATTCCAAATTATAGACATCTTCAGGGCTGTACAGACTTGGGTGAGATGGGCCAACACGTGTATATCAATAGGCCTTTAAAATTGTAGGTCCACACCAAATGGTCCCACCGCTCTCCATGGCCCAGGATATCTCGTTTTCTTATTCATCTCTTAGTGAATTATTTTTAAAAACCAATTAAAATATATTTTGAGATATTTTATTTAAAAAAGAAATATAATAAGTTTATGATATTTTTAAGCTCAACACCAAAACACGGAGAGTGTTTACAGAAGAAGAAAGATTTGGTTGAACACATGGAACTAAAGCTTGATATGGGAATTGAGAGGTAACTAAATAAACATCAGCCAGATTATTATTAGATATATGTAAGCTAGAACTTTTTTTAGGAAAAAAAAAATTAAAAACCTCAAACTTCTTAAACAAATAGAAACTGCTTCTTTTATTATACGAAGGTCCTTCAAAAAGTAGTACCTGTTTTAGAATTAAAAATTAGTCCAAGATTCTAAGCTAGTATTTTCATTTTACTTTTACGTAGTGCTATTTTTCGTTGGAGTTGCCTTAGGCATTTATAACAATTTGTGACAGTTTTTTGGATTCCCTCGTGTTATACCTCAACCAATGATATATGAGGCATATTCAGGAAGTAAAACAAAACAGCTATATATATTTTCAAAATTTTTTATTTTTACCAGATTCTATTATCTTCAACTATTTTTGCACGTAGTTTCCGAGTTTATTTAAGCACATGTCATAATGCTCAATGAATTTCTGCATGCTCACTTCATAGAAGTCTACCTCTGGCAAGGAAAGCTAAGCAGTTTTCACTTCATCATTGCTGAAACACAGGCTGCCGATGAACTCCTTTAGGTGGTAGTCAATGAACGCCAGGTTCGGCATGTAAGGCAGATCTTATGTCAGTGACTACCATCTATTCCGATATCTAAAAGAATTTGTCGGCATCCTGCATTTCAGCGATGACGAAGAAGTGAAAACTATATGGCTTTCCTTACTGGCAGCAGACTTCTATGAAGTGAGCATGCAGAAGTTCACTGAGTGCTATGACAAGTGTTTAAATAAACTTAGAAACTAAGGTATATAGAATCTAGTAAAGAAAAAAATTTTGAAACTACATACAGTAGTTTTGTTTTATTACAAAACGGAACTTACTTTTTGAATATACCTCATATTAAGAGACTTATGTAGCACATCGTTTAGCTCTTCCACATTTGCAAAGCATTTCTTACCAGAAAAGTCCTTCGGTTTCAATAGAGACAATCTGATGAATCATCTGTAATAACAGACAGGTGCTCAGTTCATTCGTTATGGATTTTCTGAAGCAAATATCACTATTTTTCCTCTCCAGACCTTCCAATGAGCTTGCTACAGAATTTTTCCAAGGCAGTTGCTCAAGATATAAAAATGTTATTAAATATGAATACTCAATGAAACAGCACATACAGGCAACCAGAGTGCCATATAAGTCCTCTTTCTAAAAGACTGCAACAGGTCTCACATCTCCTGCAGTTTTGGGGTATAATTGTATAAGGGCATATTAGCTATTATCTAAGTTTTTCTTACAGATTTAGTTCTGCTCTCTACAGCATTTGAGCCTATTCCAGATCTCTAAAGAGCAACTATTTTGGGTTAAAAATTTCCTTAAACATTTGGGTCATTACATTCATTCTTTTCAATGTTACTGTATCCTGAAGTAACAAAAAGGTTCCCTTTATAAAGAACTCTACTACTAAATGTATTCACAGATCAGTGATAGCAATAATAGGCTGGGTTCGATTCCTGCTTCAGACCAAACAAAAGAAAACTGACTTTAAACCAGAAGAAGAAGAATCAGTGAAGACTGTGGCAACTTTCGTAAGTTTTTTACCACCATAATTTTTCTTTTATAATACGATGATGAAATGATGATAATGAGATGGTAAATATTTTCAAGGCATGTTTGCAAGTTGTACAATTCTTGAATGGCCAAGTGGAAAAAATCAAAGACAGTTTAGATGGCAAGAATGTTGAGGCTGTATTGATGGAACTAGGGACACAATTTCATCAAGTTGTCTTGAAACATCTTCAACAATTTCAGTTTAGTTCATTAGGTAAGTTTATTATTATATTGTCTTTGCCTTCATAAGAGTTATATGCAGTCCCTAAATGACTTGTATTCTTTTGAAATGCATTTTCTCGCAAAGCCATTATTTGCTCTTAATTTTTCTGCCAGAGGATGTATACTTAACTTCATTTTCATATACAGTGTATCTGGAAAACAACTAGATATTGAAATAGGCGTATAAGCTCTATATTTGCGACGCTAAATTATTGAAATTAATATATATGTGGACTGTTATACGGGGACTTTTGCATGAGACATTAGTGATAACGTCCCGAATCCATGCTTTCAATTCTTCCAGTGCACGAGGTTTCGTTTGGTACACCTCATCTTTTGCCCAGCCCCATAAAAAGAAGTTACAGGGCATCAAGTCTGGCCATTCATGAGGTCTGCATCTCCCCAACTAACATCCTGGAAACTTCTCGTCCAACCACACACGCACGACATATGGTGGTGCACTGTCTTGCATGAAAATAATGTTGTCAATATTTCCCATCCAGATGCCGTAATCCTCGAGTATTTGACGATAGCGTTCCATTTTCATTGTGTCATGCAGGATAAATGGCCTGATGACATATGTTACCATTATTCCACACCACACGGTCACCATTATTCCTGATGACCAAGGATCTTGTGCCGCCCAATAATGGCAATTGTGTCAATTGACAAAATCTCTCACATGGAATAGGGCCTTGTCACTCTGGAAGATGTTGTGAAATAATTGAAGTCATGTTCGTGCCAACTAGCATAGACTCCTCATACTCATTCTGTAGTCACAATCTTCTGGTGTCGGCTACTGCACGTAATGGGGTTTCCATGCTCAGTGATTCAGTTATTTATGCAGAACCTGCCAATCTGTGTATCTTGTGAGTCTGCTTTCATGAGCTGTCTTGTGTGTTGAATTTGACGCACTTACGATTGAACATTTCCCACACAATCGACATATTATCCTCAAATTGAGATGTGGATGGATGACCAGTTCTTCCTGCATCCTTTACCGAACCTGTAGTCATTAGCTTCTTGTGACAATTTTTTATTGTCTGGATGAATAGTGGCACTTCATCCCTTCACAATACTCCACCATCTCTGAACAAGAACAACAGAATTCCAACTTTATGGTGTGCAGCGATCTGCGCTCGCTCACATAGATACCGGCGATCGGCTATCTTTGCTGTTGTTGCGTGTACCCCTGCTCATGAACACACAAAAGTTGCAAGCCTATTGAATGACCTATATGCACACACTGTTTTCATAATGATTACAGTGATTTAATAATACCTAGTTACTTTCCAGCTGCCCTGTACACTGTCGAATAATTTTAAAATACTATTAACAGTGAAATGTTCATTTTAATATTCAAAACTGTTCTTTATTGATAGGTGCCATTATTGTACTGTGCGATGTGCATGAATATCGAAAATGTATTAAGGAGTTCAAAATTCCCCTCTTGAATATGCTGTTTGACACACTTCATATACTATGCAGTTTATTAGTTGTTGGCCCAACCAAAGTTAAAGAGGCAATGACAGATGATCAATTGGTAATTTTTAAAAATATGTGTAATTTTATTCAACATTTTTTTTTAAATCAACAAATATGTTAACCCTTTATTAAATCATTTTGTTTTTTGTAGGCCTCTTTGGATAAGTCCATTATAATGAACTTTATCCAGTTGCGAGCCGATTATAAAACCGAACGTTTGGGAAACTATATTAAGTAAATCACGTATTATCATTAAAGATCAATGCTGATATGTAAATTTTTTCACGTAAGGTTGTAACCTTACTCTGTATGTAATACTGTATATTCATTAAAGAAAAGATGAAAAAGATTTTCGGTCCTTTAATTTTTTTATTATGCATATTATCTACATGTTTAAATGGATTAATTTGATTAAAGAAAATATTGTGAATATCAACGATCTGATCGTTGTCCTGATTGAATACTTTCCCTTTGGAAACTCTTGAATGGGATTCTCTCCACAATTCTGCAGTCTAGATAATCCAAAACTGTTATTAAGAATTTAACTATACTCTGCAGATTGGATCTTGATCCCTGATCTATTTTCATGAGCATTCAAAAAAATAGAATAGAAAATGATGATTCTTTTTCTGAGACCTTTTCTCCAATATTGAAGGGGTCAAAGGTCTGCATGGGGGAGAGAAAGGGCCTCAAGGGGGGAAATAAAAAGAAACTAGTATTAAGAAAGTTCTGGAACTATGGGAAAAAAAAGTTTCATGGTTAGGTTTTATTGGGGACATAATGCGATGGTATATATTGGGTGTTATTAGGAAGGCCTTAATTATAATGTGTGCCCAAATGAAAAGATCAGGGATTAGAAACCTTCGTTCAATATGGTATTGATCCTCCTTTGGCTGTAATTACAGAACATATTCGGTTTGGCATGGACTCTACAAGGTGTTACAATGCAGGTAAGATAATCGCAGACCATGCATTCGTCAGAGAGACCTTCAGGTCCTGCAGAGTAGACGGAAGCGGATGCCTTCGACGAATGTCTCTTTCCAACATGTCCCAAACATTCTCAGTCGGATTCAAATCCGGACTTTGCACTGGCCACAGCAGATGTTGCAACTTGGTGTCACGTTCAGAAAACCACTCCTGAACAATTCTTGCTCGATGGACAGTAGCATTGTCGTCCATGAAGAACCCATCACCATTTGGGTACAAATGCACCATTGCAGGATGGTCTGCAACAATGTTCAGGTAGTCTTTGGCTTTCACCCGACTATCAAGGAATATCAGGGGACCCTTGCCATACAAACAAAACATGGCCCATACCATGACACCTCCTCCTGCAGCTTGAACTGTGTTCACAACACATGAGGGTTCTATCGCTTCATGGGGCTGCCACCAAATTCTCTACCGGCCATCAGTGCAAAACAATGTGTAACATGACTCGTCCGACCACATCACCTTTTTCCAGTTGTCTACTGTCCAGTCACACTGTTCTTTACACCACTGCAGGCGAGCTTTCCGGTTTGTTGATGACACCAGGGGCTTCATCACTAGCATGCGACTTCCCATCCCTATTCGCTTCAACTCTCGGCACATTGTTCTGGAGGAGATGGGTTGCATTGAAGTCTGCCGTCAGTTGCTCCACAGTAGACCTTCGGTTTTGCTGCACAATCTGTCTCAGACAACGTCGGTCCCTGTCTCTGTTGATAGTCCACAACTCTTGTGGATTCCATTTCCACGCATTGAACACCTTGGAGACCTGATCTTTTGAGATACCAGTCAGTTGTACTGTCCTGGAAATCGTAGCTCCAGCTAGACAGACTCCCACAATAACTCTTTTTTGGAACTCGTACAGGTCTGCTGTTTTCCCCATTTTGCTCAACTTGAGCAGCTGCAACTTGTTCCTACCCTGTACCTGCAGCTTGGAATGAACATGTACCTCACATGATCGCATTCATTTGCATATCACAATCATTTCTGACATGTGGCCCCACTTTACATATCAGTACAGTAATTCATCACGGGTTTCTAATTCATTGGCCAGTGTGTGTAAATAATGAATATTTTAAGTATAGAATATTTGACGTACAGTTAATGTCTAACATGACGCCTACACATAAAGGCCTTTGATGATGATGCACTGATCTCGGAGCATAAGAAGCGAATGATGGCTTCAGTGTTGAAACTCCCGGGTTGCATACGGATCCTTTTTCCACTGTGTTCTGCACTTCCTTGTCACAGGTAAACCGATGACCTGTCAGTGATTTTTTTTAAGGGGCCAACAATATGGAAGTCACATGGAGAGATGTCGAGGCTGTACGAAGGATGTTTGAGGACTTCCCATTGACTAGTTTCCAGCAGGTGGAGGGTCTTCATGGCCACATGTGGCTTAGCGTTGTACTGGAGCAGCACTATCCATTTTGAGGGCTTCTCTCTCTGTGCTTGTTATCGACGGCCCGTTTCAGCTTCAGCAACATGTTGCAGTGCTGTTCAGCGGTAACCGTTTCACCCTGTTCTAGCCAGTCTAGTTCGTCAAAAAAACTGAGCATCACTTTTCTGGCCTTCATGGCAGAGTGAGGTGTTTTGGGATCTGAGATGACAAGCATATTTACCAACTTCGATTAGAAACAACGGTGCTACAGTGAAAGTTTCTTTTTTATTTGGGCACACCATATAGGAGGAGGATGTTTCTTTTGTGGTTGGAGCAGAGACTGATGATTAGTAGGATTCTAGAAAGAGTGAAAGGTATTTTCTTGATTGGAGTCTGTTTCTTTTCGGTGGGAGTAGTGAGTACAGTGGAAAATGCTCAGGGTAACTACAATTGGAGTCGAGGCTATTAATTAAATTTATTTTGTGTAGATAACTCCTGCTTCAATAAGAGAGTCTTTAGGTGTTGAGCCACTACTTCTCCGCATTGAGAGATCTCATTTGCATTGGTATGGACACATGATATGGATGCCGCAAACTGGTCTGCCTAGGCAGTTGCTATTTTTCAAGCCGGTGGGCAAGAGACCAAGGTGTTGGCCTAGAACCAGTGGCTAGACCACACACAAAAACTGGGTTTGGGTCACTTGTGTATTACCATTGAGGTATTGCACCTGCTGGTGGATGATCGCGAGCGCTGAAGATCCTCCACAGGGCTGCTGCCCCCATGACCCTAACAGGTAAGCGGGTTTGAAAAGTAAGTAGGTAACTTCTGCTGCGGAAGTGCCTATATCTCATTCTAATCAGGAGTTCAGAGTTGCATTTAGAAAGGTAGGGGAGACTCCGGAAGCTTTGTTTAGGGTCGGAAAGTGATGTTTAGGTGGTAGCTTGCAATCTTTTGGGTCCAGGATGAATTCCATAGCTGCATAAGGCCATTTTTAAGTATGATCGCTTAAATAGTCATGGTGCGTTGTTGTTTTTTTTAACTTTTCCTTTGGTTTTATATTCTTTTTTGCTGTAGTTTTGAGAGTTTTTGTATGCATTGATTTATTCATGACTTTAAATGGTTGATTACCACTTGCAATTTGACTCAGCCAAGCTACATTTTAGGCGGGGTAAAAGCATGGTTTGCTATAACAACCACACATGAAAAATGTATATGTAATTGAAGATGCACCAAGATATCATGCACGGAAAAAAAAACAAAAAAAAAAAAAAAAAAAAAAAGAGTTGAAATGGGGCACACATTAATATGACCACCTCTCCTTGAATAATCATTACATATCATTAAAAGCTGACAACAGCAGGCATGTAGTAGCATCCATTAACAAAGCAATTGTCGCTGTCATGGGCAGAGCAAGTGATCTATCGGACCTCCAAAAGGGGGATGATCATTGGCTATTGGGCCAAGGGGGGCAGCATTTCAGAAACGGCCACCTTTGTGAACTGCTCTAGGGCTGCCGTTGTGAAGGTGTACCGCGACTGGATGAACCAAACAGTTTTGAGGAAACTGTGGGGCCCCACGGGCCATCGATCCTAGAGGCGAGCGTCGCTTAAGACCAATCGGCGTGCCACTGTTGAGCAACTGACACAGCAAATGAACAGTGGGGCCACTAGGTGTGTCAGCACCAAGACAGTGCAACGATCCCTCTTGAGGTTGGGGCTCCAGAGCAGGCGTATGGTAACAGCACCCATGTTGACGCCTGTGCATCGCCGAAAACGCCTCCAATTTGCAATGGACTATCGCCATTGGACCTCGGCTGAGTGCCAAAGGGTTGCTTTCTCTGACGAGTCACGGTTTCTGGTGAACAGAGTGGACGGATGATGGAGAATTCGCCGGGAAGCATCTGAGAACAGGCATCCCGACACCATCGTTGGGATGTTTTCATGGTATGGTCTTCAGTCCACTGATACCGCTGGAGGATACACTGAATTCTGTTTGTCACCTGACGATCGTCGCAGACCAGGTACACCCCTTCATGTCGACAGTGTTTCCTCAAGGTGATGGCACCTTTAAACAGGACAATGTTCCCTGCCATACTGTCAAATTTGTCCACGACTGGTTCGAGGAGTATGAGGATGAATTCAAGCTACTCCCATGGCCAACCAACTCCCTGGACCTCAACCCCATTGAACATTTGTGGGACCATCTCGATCGCCATGTCCGCAAGCTAGACCCTCCACTACGCACGGCGATGGAATTACGGGATGCACTGATCGCCGAATGGTCCCAGATACCTGCAACCACCTTCCGAGGACTTATCGACTCTCTGCCACGTCTTATTACTCTTTAGCTACCTTCTCATATTTATTTAGAAAATATGAGAATATTTTTTATTATGTATTCTCAATAACATACAAGAATTTTGCTAAGATTTAAAATTTTCTTACCATAATAAACTTGGCTTTTATAATTATATAGAAAGAGACAGATCCAGAAAACATAAATAACATACAAGTTCATAAGGACCAAATAAACAAAAATTAAATAAATAATTCTATAAAATAAATTTGTCAATAATAATGGATTAACAATTTCATAAATTGATAAAGAGGGAAAAAAATATTGTAATTTTCTATTTGGACGACTAACAAAAAACATGTATTCATGAGCATAAAATATATAATAGGAGAAATGTGATTGCTAATAATAGAATGCTAAACGATCCAAGGTCAGATTTGTTAGGAAATTAAAAATTATCAATGCCAAGTTTAGATGTTGCAAAAGTCCTCTAAAACTTGATAATTGTTAATCTTCATTAATCCCAATGCTTCAAAAAGAGTTTTATTTTTCAATTGATAAAACAGGAGATAAAACAGTAAAAAAAAAAAATAATAAATAAAATAAAATAAAAAATTGCATCCTCAAATTTTTACTGTCAACTGAAAAATTCATAGGCAAATAAAAGCCTTATTCTTGGACAATTCATGGTCTTTTTTTTTAATCTAAATTTTACGAACGGAAGTGATATTCGTCTAAGCACAGATCTCATTTACACGATTATTATCCGTAAAAAAATTTTCTTCTAAAAATATAAATACTTGTAAATTATAATAAATACAAGAAGGAGCCGCTGTGTGGAATTGCCTGTATCACAAACATTATGGTTGATTAGATTTAAATCCTTAGTCCTTTTGTTGCATGTACATCCACATAAAATTTCATTAACTTTACCTGCAGAAATCGGATTCATCACACAATTTGATGCGATATCACAGGCTTTAAAAAACTTCTCTTTATGGTTAAAACTAGTAACAGGAAAACCACACAATTCACGAGAATGGAAAATATTTCCTTGGTATTATCGTGGTATGAAAATAATTTTGTGGATTATGTGGTAATCCTGTTACTGGTTTTTCACCATTTCTCATTTTGTGCAAAAAAAGTGAATAATTTCATCTTATCAGGAATGAAAATGAAGTTTAATTATCCCAATTAACTGGGGAAGTGAAAAGGTATCTGGGACATAAATTCTCATTGTGAATTTGAACTTACGATCTGACAGGCTAGGAAACTAGAAACTCTACATTCTAGATCAAAACAAGAAACCCTACATCCTAAATCTGTCAGCTGTTGGAATATCAAACATGCTTGAGTTTTGTTATTGATATTATTACTATAGGCTAGTTTGAATTGGCTTCAATGACTCTTTAATACCTTAACTATCTACAATGGTTAGCATTCACACTTGATTTACTAAAATTAAATTAGTTTATCAAAATTGTGTGCATCAGCTGCAACAGTATGGACTGGGACATTTCTTATACATGGATTTATAACAAATTATGTGATCAAATTTCAATTTAACTTTAAATTAACTTTAAATGTACGAGGCATGTTCAAAAAGTAGGGAGACATGGGAGCCCTCTTTCAGTAGGATATGGAGGAGACATTCATGAGAACACGTGAATATTTTTCCCATCAGCAAATATTTTTAGTTTATGGTAGTCGGTGTATGAGCGAGGATGTGCAGCAAGTGCCCATCGGATTGTGAATTGTTGCAAAACTAACGAACAAGTTGAGCAGTGAAATTGCATCAAATTTTGCCAAGACTTGGCGATACTCAAAGCAGATACCATTCGCAAAATCCAACAGGCTTTTGGAAACGATGCCTTGAGCCCATTCATCCTGTGTTTTCCCAGGCTCCATACTTGCTCGACATGGTTCAGTGTGATTTTTGGCTATTCCCCAAGTTGAAAATTCCACTGAAAGGGACCAGACTTGAATCAAGAGAGGGCCCAAAATCTGATGGCCTAACTGAATATCACTCTGACACATGCGTCCCAGAAATGATTTCAACAATGGCGAGACCATTGAAGGAAGTTAGAGTAAATGTCTTGTATATGAATAAATGTATTTTTGCCCACCAAAGGTTTGAACACGCCTTATATATGAGTACACAAAGGCATGCAATAGAATTTGGGAACATGACAATTAATGAATCCTAATATAAAGGAAGTCTTAACGTGAGCATCTCAGGAAAAAAAAAAAAAAAATTGATTTATTCAATATAAAACAATGGAACTTCAAAAATTGTGATCAGTGTGATAAAATCTTATTTTCCAATATTTTCTTAATTACCCTAAATCGATTTGGTAAATGTTACACTAGATCAGTATTTTTCAAATTGCGGGTAACTACTCTAATGTGTCACAAAAGTGACTGAGAGCTGCTTCCGCAAATGCATCATCTCTTCAAAAAACAGAAACTTTTCATCAATTTAAATGAAAACAAAGGTTGATGGTGTATTTATGTTTTGCATTACTGTAAAAATGTTTTGTTCAAATAAAAACATTGGTATCCGTTTTACAGAGTGCAGCAGAAATAACTCCCATATTTCAAACGTAAATAACAAAACAATGATAGAAGCCATTCAAAATTTTATTTCACAGTTTGAAACAGAAATGTTTAGCGCTTACATCACATACACTCTCAGTTAGTCCACTGTATTTGGTATTTTTTTTAAATATTACAACTCATTTTGTTGGGATGGTTTTTATAGGAAATCACCCCGTATACAGAGGATCTATGGTAACAATTAGCATATTTAAATGGGGTGTCTGCATTCATTTCACATGAGCTATCTTGTGGAGTAATATTAGGCCAGATATTGAAATACTTAGTATTCGAATAGCCAGCTAAAAACATGAATTTGACAGGTATTTAGAGGGCTACGTAACAGCCCTTTCCAACGTCAAATTCGGCTATTCTGAAATCATGAAAGCATGCAAGTGAGATTTCATGGTTTCCATGAAAGGTATATCAAGTGTACATTGAGCACACTCGATGGTGGAAAAAAAGTTTTTCACCTTTTATGGGCCTCTGTAACTTGTTACCATAAATCCTAGCAACTTTCTATATATGTAAAAGAAAAATGAATTTTTCCATAAGAGTTTATTTTTAAAGGTAATGATGAATTGCATCACTGCCTTTTTATACTGAAGAATCTCTAATTCCTGGAGGGACATACGAGGGTTACTCCAAAAGTAATGCACCCTTAAAATATTTTTTTTTAATTTATTTTTTATTCTATACCCTTACAACTTATGGAAGTCATAGATACATCCTTTAAGAACAACATGTCATTTTTCCACATAATCCCCATCCCTTTCAACTGCCTTCCGCCACCTTGAAACGAGGGCGCGTATACCTGCACGGTGAAATCTCAACCAGTACGTTTGAGCCACTGTTTAGCAGCATGCACAAGGGAGTTGTCATCTTCAAACTTTGGTAAACTGAAGGAATCCCTTTGCGAAACCAAGTTTGAAGATGACGACTCCCTTGTGCATGCTGCTAAACAGTGGCTCAATGGTCGAGACTTTTACCATACATGTATACACACCCTAGTTTCTAGGTGGCATAAGGCAGTTGAAATTATGTGGCGTAAGGATGGAGATTATGTGGGAAAATGGCATGTTGTTTCTAAAGGATATATCTATGACTTCCATAAGTTTTAAGGGTGTAGAATAAAAACTAAATTGTTAAAAAAAATCTTATGCATTATTTTTGGATTGATCCTCATATTACTGATACATGAAATCCAAGGACTGACTGATTGCAGTCTTGAAGGGATCCACAACAATGGTGTATACACCGAGTGGCCAGTTTATTAGGAACACCCCGTAATACTGTGTTGCACCACCCCTAGCAGCTATAACAGCACGAATTCACTGTGGCATGGGTTCAATTAGCCGCTAGAAGCATTGTTCCATGATGTTTGTCCATGCAGATGCAACAGCTGCTCCCAATTGATGATTATTGGATGGTTGTGGACCCATACCTCAAATAACCCGTTCCAGCTCATCCCAAAGATATTCGATTGGGTTCAAATTCAGAGACTGTGGTGGCCAGAGGAGTAAATTGAATTCATTATCGTGCTACTGGAACCATTCCATTATGATACGAGCCTTGTGACACGGAGCATTGTCCTGCTGGAAGTATCCTTCCGACAGGGAAAAAACAGCAGCCATGAAGGGATGAATGTGGACCAAGAGTATGCCAGGAAAACATTCCCCAGATCAGTACAGAGCCTCCACCCGCCTGAACAGTGGAAACCAGACAGGAGGGGTCCATTGCTTCGTGCCACTGCTCCAAATTCTGCATCGGCCATCTGCATGGCGCAATAGGAAATGGGATTCATCTGACCAGCAGACCTTCTTCCAGTCGTCGGCAGTGTTGGTGATCACTGACAAATTGGAGACATATACAGGGTGATTATAAAGTCACTATACATTTTGGTGAAAACTTCGTTTTATTGCAGCAATTGCAGTATGCATCAACGATATCATACCAGGATACATTCTTAGTAAATTTCAATGTGTCCCCCTTGCACATCCTGGCAAAGCTCCCAGCATTCCACCGTGGCCCGGAAAACATTGGGCAACAATAACGTTGTTTCAGCTGTGCAATGGTGCGTAATCCTGACCTGGTATACCTTGGACTTAATAAAACCCCACGCAAAGAAATCCATGGGGGTCAAATCTGAGGACTGGAGCCCACAGTCTTGGCGAACCCTGACCAATACATCTGCCTGGGAATGCGTGATTCAGTTAGTCCCGAATGATGTTGGCCAAATGGGATAGTACCCCATCCTGTTGGAACACAACGGTATCCCAAATCCTTCATCTCGCAATTGTGGCTCCAGGAATTGCTCCAACATATTGAGGTGCACGGTACCATTGATAGTCCCCTCGGCAAACATGAAGGGCCCATAGACCTTTGACTGTGTAACTCCCATACACACATTCACTTTGAGTGTGTTTGGGTGTGCAAATAAATGAAATTCGTTAATGATTTCACCAAAATGTATAGTGATTTTATAATCACAGTGTATTGCGGTTTTGGGTGAAGATCAAAGGTACCTAGACTGGCCGTCAGCTGTTGTAGCCCATCCTTGCCAATATATGGCATGTAGTGCGTTCAGAGATGTTATTCTGAGATCTAATATTGTATCGACAGTTAGTTGACGAGTTGTGAAGTTTCTATTCGCACGAACAAGCATTCCATCCTACGCTGACACCTTGGATCGACAAGTCGTTTGCGACCACAGGCTTGTCTCTGGCTGGTTGTTTAACCAGTCTGGTAAACCCTTGAAATGGTTGTTCGGGAAAAACCTAGAAGACAAGCGATTTCGGAAATACCCAGTTCACCCCGCGCTCGAAGCCGCTCAGATCCTTTGTCATACCACTTGCAGTTGACAGGTGTGTTCTTGTTTATATTGGTACCGGCTATCACGTGACCAACTGATACGTAGTAATTGCTA
The DNA here is from genome assembly GCA_023313115.1 of Rhysida immarginata. Taxonomy (NCBI): domain Eukaryota; kingdom Metazoa; phylum Arthropoda; class Chilopoda; order Scolopendromorpha; family Scolopendridae; genus Rhysida; species Rhysida immarginata. The sequence continues at coordinate 4,242,817 of JAHWFO010004499.1, read as the reverse complement.
CGCTGACGGATTTGCATAGCCATAGGTGTTCTACTAAACTGGCCACTCAGTGTAGATCCAATACTGATACAGTTGACGAGCAATAAAAGTTAACTGGGAATTCTTGCTCAGTGTTCATTAATGGGATAAAAGCCCCAAGTTCTGCCTCTAAAAACCATTCTAATTATTATTCAGTTCTATTAATCAGTATCGCCGATATACAACTTGACAGGTCCTTTATCATTGCACATCCAAAGTCAGGTGTGTTTTTCCACCTGTGCAGAGTCAATCACGACCTACCTTCCTTCCTGTGCATTTTTGGCATCAATACAGCATTGGCGTTCATAAAGCATAAATGAAAGTAAAATATAGTCAAAGTGCAATTATAATAATAATAATTAGAAAATTTTAAGTTTCCAATGAGCAAGTGAGTAGATATAGGACCGCAAGTTAGCCAACGTGTTGTACGCGAAATATACACGCTTAATATACTGCTCATCAGATCCCTCAAATGTTACATATAAAAAAATAAAAAATAATTTAAATATCAAAATTCATCAGTTTTGAGATCATGGGATCAACTTGCAATTGTTAAAAATTTACACGAGCCTATCTCTTATCGTTTATTATGCTTTTCGTTGCTCATTGCGTCATATAATGCGTAAAAATTTAAGGCGTCGTCTCTTCATTCTTATTATTAAAGCAAAAAAAGGTAGACAAGGTTGACGTATAATCATTGTCTCTTTCTCGCGCTCCTGTTAGTTTTTTTTTTTTAAATTCAGGTTATTGTTACACCCTGTGTGCTTTCTATATATCTTTAAGGAAGATCGGAGCGCATATTTATGACAAGACATCTGAAATTTATTATTCTTCTTCTTCTTCTTCAAGGCAGCTTCCTAGAAGGTAATGATGCGCTTAAGCCTAATAACATTAAGTTGTTGTTGTTATTGTCTTTATCGAGCTCAATTACAATGTGACAGTAAGCGTCTTTTCATTAAGTGTGTGTCTTATTTTATTTTTTACCATTAATATAGATAAGGAAGCTGATTTTATAAAAAGAAATGAGAAAAATATAACTTTGGAGCTGCTACGAAGCTGAAGAGAGCCATGTTTTCCTGCGAGAGATGGCGCAAGCGTGGAAAGGCAGCGTCCACCAATCAGAGCGGGCGAAACATGATGAAACAGATCACGTGGTCCCTGAACCAATGGGAGAGCGGCGATCACTATGACAAGTTGTTGTTCATCCCCAGTCGATTTTCACATGAAGATACACCGAGCTAATTTCCCCGATTTGCCCGTCAAGATATTCCTTGGCTGTCAACAAATACCTGTTTCCTGCACGATTAACCGTGGCAATCCCGATTGAGTAGCGACATCGTCGGAAGGCGAGACCCTCCGTAATGGTAAACGAGTGCTTCTCTCTTTTGCTTTGCTTGTTGCTGCACTTAAATAGACGAGAGGAAGGCGGGCAGATGTACATACACTACTAGCCTGATCGTCCGTCGTAGGTATACACTACTCTGATCTGAGCATTGTCACGTAGCGGTATTTACCATATTTTCCTCTAGCCTGTCAACCTTGCGCTTACTCGATGGCTTGCCATTTGCATTTGGCATCTAGTTAAATACCGATCGCGCAAATCTAACCGATCGGAAGCTATTTTAGTGGCTTGAGAAGTTCGTCTACGTCTAGTTTAGATTAACCTCGTTACGTGTTCACTGTCTCCTGAAATCATGGCTGAGCCAATTTCAAGGGGTAGGCCGACTTCGAAAACGCAAAACTAGGACATTGCTTATTGATGAGCTTTGATCATGCATATACGAACAGAGATTAATACACTTCGGGAAAAGCGCAGGTTTACATTAGTAATGTCATTGTATGTACACGCACACATTCAAGCCAGACGCTTCTATCTGGACGCAGGGTTAGCATACAGTAATAGCTGAGTTGACAATCTTGCTATGACAGCAGAGTATTTTTAAATGAGCCTTACATTAAAAACTATTAAGGCAATCCAGCAACAAAACGTAATGAAAACGATCGGTACGTTTATTTTAAGTCTTGACATCTTTGTCAGCAATGTACATAAATAAAGATGTCTATGTGAAACATCTGATCAGAATGGAAGCGAACATCAATTAACTCAGATCTTGCACTTTACGAGTCCTTGTATTTTTAAAAAGATATCAAAGTCAAATATTTCAGATTTCGCATCATCTGCTCAGCCTTCCTTCATTTATCTTTATTTAGTTTGGTCGTATTAAAATATCTCTTAGTTTATTTCAAATTCAATTTTTTTTTTTATGGAAAATTATCTTTATAGCATTCTTAAGTTTTTTTTTTAGTTAAAATATTTTTTTATTAAATTTTATTAATAAGTTTATTACTAACAAACCAACGTGAGTATTAACCCAAACAAAGGCCCTCATCATGATGCTATTAAAAAATGGAACCAATTTTTACAATACAATAAAAACTAATGCTAGTCTAGGGACTTTACAATACAATAATGGGAAAACAGAGTTTCCTATTAGTTTCGCCTGTATATGCAGAAAATGGTACAATGGAGCGGTTTGATTGGATAAAATTACTATGAATGGCGGGCAAGACACAATAGGTACATGATTAAGTAGAAGTACAATGACTGGATAAAAGTCGAAGCACAATAAATAGTGCAGATGCATGTTGATTGGAAAAGAAACACCGAATGGTAGAACAGGATGTTTCTAATAGTCAAATAAAGGGTCCAGAATTAGCAATTCTTTAATACAGTCTACGCGTTTCGATATAACTTCATCCTCAGGGCAAAGTACAACTGCAAAGTACAACTAATATAATCTACGCCAAGTACGAGGCTCATCCAGAAAGTAAAGATACATAAGGTATAGCCAGAGGGTAAATTGTGCTACGATAATTTCCACAGGGTTAACTTTCACTTTCATTCGTTAGCTTGCTTTACTAATTCATATGATGGCGCCACACTCCATCGTGTGTGAGAAACAGTGTTTGATATGGCGGCGCCCGTTCAAAGTCCCGCTAAATGCGAAGTCCGTTCTGTTATTCGATTCCTTAACGCCAAACATGAGTCTCCAGCTGAAATCCACAGGCAAATTGTTGCTGTTTAAGGAGGGGGATGTTCACAAATGGGGTCTAACAAGGAAGACAGGAAACCACTGATCCACATAGGATGTTTATTCTGACGAATGCGCATTTCGGCAGCCACGCATACATGGAGGATTTGAACAGACCAGACAAAACTGTTCAGATGAGTTACATTAGGTACATCGCAATATTTATAGTACAGAGTGAAGTAAAAAGAGCCAATTACAAAAATTTCAATACTTAAATTAACCACGGTAACATAAATAAACAACCTAGACAGTCAATTATAGTTCATCCTGGGGCGTCATTGGTCCAGTTGGATTAATTTTTCCATTGGATAAATATTGCGATGTACCTAATGTAACTCATCTGAACAGTTTTGTCTGGTCTGTTCAAATCCTCCATGTACGCTGAAGAAGGCAGCGTGGCTGCCGAAATGCGCATTCATCAGAATAAACATCTTATGTGGATCAGTGGTTTCCTGTCTTCCTTGTTGAATATTGTCCACAGTGTTTGGCTCCAACTTCTCCTTGAAATGGGGTCTGCTTCCTCCTTAACAATGCTCGACCCCATATGGCACGTGTCACCACAGAGTTGCTGAAAAGCTTCAAGTGGGAAGTTCTGCATCATCCACCGTATACTCGTAATCCGGATTTCTCACCCAGCGATTTCCACCTGTTTCTTCACCTGAAGCATCTTGCTGGGAAACTCTTTGATGATGATGACGATATGAAGCATGAAGTCAACGTTGGTTCAAAAAGACAGGCGGCATCCTTTTATGATACCAGAATACAAAAGCTTGTCTCCAGGCTCAATAAGTGCTTGGATATTGGTGGCAACTACACTGAAAAATGAGCTTGTATCAGAGTACTTGATAGTAATGAAGGTGTGTTTTAAAAAATTTTTTGGACCATGTCATGATGTTTGTATCTTTACTTTCTGGATGTGCCTCGTATTTGGGATTGTGCCACCAATCAGAAACGGTTAGACACTGGTTGGTGGGCTAACGAATAGATAAGTAACAAAAGTGTGAAATATACAAAAGGACAAAAAAATTTTATGAACGAAATTCACAAAGGCTGTGACTGACTGGCTGTGTAATGTCAACGCACGATGTCTTCCATATGGACGGTTTATAATGTCATTGACGATGTCTAAGATCAGATTCTTCTCGAAATTGGTTTGATTATTCAGTATTTTGTCTGGGTTGTTTTTCATCTCTTCTGATCATCAAAGCCTCGTGGCTCAAGATCCCCTTCTGGTCATTTTCCAGTTTTAGTATGGACGTAGTTTCGTGGATGGGACCAAACTGAGATGCTTCATTCTCAATAGATGGTCCGTGAATGCAGATTTCCCATCATTATTAATCCATCTGTGTTCACTAAATCGTTATTTGAATGCTTGTTATGTGAAACCGATGTAGAAACGTCCACATGTGTGGCAAGTAAGTTTATACACACCATATGCTGTATACTTAACGTTGCGGTCTATTGTCTTCCTGGGATTCCAAGCAAACTTACAATTGTTGGACATTCTGAAAGTAATCCTGACGCCAAATTCCCGGAAATTGCGGTGTATAAACTTACTTTCTACTTGGTTCCACAAAAAGAATGTTCAAAGAACAATTTAGTGAACACAGAAGGTCATGGATTAATAATGACAGGAAATTTGCATTCGCAGACCATCTATTGAGAATGAAGCATCAGTTTAGACCCATCCACGAAATTATGTCCTTACTAAAATTGGAAAATGACCAGAAGAGGATCTTGACCCACGAGGCTTTGACGATCAGAAGAGAGATGAAAAACAACCCAGACAAAATCCAGATCCTAGACATCGTCAATGACATCACACAGCCAGTCAGTCACAGCCTTTGTGAATTTCGTTCATAAAAATTTTTTGTCCTTAAGTATATTTCACACTTTTATTGTTTATCTGTTTGTTAGCCCACCAATCAGCTCCTTTATTTGTGGCTCTTTCTGATTGGTGGATACAATCCCATATATTTGGCAGCTCGGGCCTCTCCATTGTAGTTGTACATTGCCCTGAGGATGAAGTTATTTCGAAATGCATAGGCTATATTAAAGATGCTACCATATTGCTAATTCTGGACTCTTTATTTGACTATATTGAGAGCAGCAATATCGACCATAATGCAACTTTTAAAGTTTTTTTTATCCAGTCGTTGTACAGGGTGATCCAAAAGTTAGTTCACCCAGAGATATACAGGTGAATCAAAAGTACCTAGCGCTGTTCTGTGAGTCAAAATGTATATAAAGTTCCTCATGCAAAATGTCGAAATCCCAACCCTTTATCCCTAAACACCTCGCGAAGTATGTTAAAACCTCATGAAATTTTGACATATTTCGTCATTGTTCCAAAGAAAATCAATCTTTCCCTGTGTCATCAAAAGTTTCCATCTTTACCTTTGCAGAAATTAAATGCGCCATATTCCTTCACAAAATGCTCTGTGTGCTGGATAATCTCCAGGTAGCAGTGATTGCACTCGGTGACTGTGGAACAGGTGTTGCAGATTATTATGCAAAATTCTCCTGTGAGAAAAATGTACATGCGCTAGCTCACGACTCCGATGGGTCCAGCCTGAAGATAGGAGTCAAGGGAGTTAACTCTGATCTTTCCAAAGTGACTCCAAGCGAATAAGTGAACACAGCCTAAGATATTCCCTTCTCTATTCCTGGTGAAACGTTGTTAATATGTGTAACAACACATACGTTCGCTTAACCTAATCAAAGCCTTGTACACATTTGTGGCCAATTGACTACCAGAAGCCAATTGTGTACATGGAAGCATTACATTATTTACAAATTCTTTGAGCTGGTTAGAGTAGTTACCTAGTTCACACGTTGGGACTATCTTTTCTAATAGAGCGTCAGTGCGATCAGCTGAAGGCGAGTCCAGGCTGTGGGATTTCCCCCCCCCCTTTTCATCAATAATTTGAACAACTGAGGTATGGCATGTAATAAACCAGTCATCTGTATCCATAAAGGACTATCTCTAACATCTGATTTGTCGATAATGCTTGAATGTGTAGGATGATCATGATCAAGAATTGTACCGTCAACAGAGTATTAGGAACATCCAGTTAACATCCAAGTTCTATAGTGTCTTAAAGATATAGATAAGTTTACTATCCACTTGCTGTTATTGTATGTATATGACAAGACTAGAGTAAATTTCAAGCAGTGCAGCCATTCACAAGTCCAAATGGCAAAGCAGGTACCTAAGAAAGGAATAAAGAAGAACTGGAGAAAGCTCGGCATGGAAAATGTAAGGAAAAACTTCCACATCTGGATTTGAACCAGGGATCATGAATATTGAACTCTTTGCCTATATAAACTGGGCTACCGCAAGGCTGTTTCCAAGTGTCCTAAAGACTACGAAGTAGTCAACGTGGAGGCCAATGATAGGATAGACACTTGGCTAACAGATTGGGAATTCCTCCTTCCAAATCATCAGAAAGCTGATGAATATTCTTAAGGAAGCAATAAATAAGAATTGGAAGAGTTAATGCTCCAACACAAGGTAAAGATATTAACATGAAATAACAAGGAAAAATTCTTCGAGCTGGATTCGAACCAGGAACCATGAGTAAGGGGCAGAGAGTTGAATACTCATGATCCTTGATTTGAATCCATGTCGTGGAATTTTTTCCTTCCATTTTTCAAGTTAATATCTTTACCTTGTGTTGGAGTGTTAATTCCTCAAATTCTTATTTATTACTTTCTTACGAGTTTTCATCAGTTTTCTGATGATTTGGAAGGGGGGAATTCTCGATCTGTGAGACAGGTTACTATCCTATCATTGGGCCTCCATGTTGACTGCTTTGTAGCCTTATGACACTTGGAGACAGCCTTACTGTACCATGTCTGCAGTGCCTCAGTTGATAGAGGTGACAAGCTGGATACTCGTTGTTCTTAGTTCTAATCCAGGTTACCGAATTTTTTCTTTTAGTTTTCATAAAAACAGGTACCTGATTTGCAGATCAGGATTTTTCCTTTTGTGAAACCATTAATCATTATAAGAGATATGTGTCAACTTATGTAAAATAAGAAAAATTTAAAAAGTAAACTTCAATCATGGCCACCTCGTTTTCCTGACCTGATTGTGCGCGTTTTTTTATGGGCTTTCATTAAGGATTGTGTTTAAATGCCTCCCGTTACAGCAAATCTGGACGAGCTCTAAATTCGAAACATAGTCACCAAAAACGAAGTGACACCAGATATGCTTCAGCCAATTATGGGAATAATTTGAATATCCAGAGGACGTGTGCCTTGCAACCGGCAGAGGTCACATTGAACACTTAAGAATCATCCATAAACCATGTAGTCAAGTATAAAGAAGGGGGGGGGGTAAAGGAACTGACCAATTGGGGGAGGGGGGGGGTTAAAAGTAGAAGACGTGGTCTTTTGGAAAGGGGTCGAGGGATGTTAACAAGCAGGTCATTTCATCACACTTTATCTGGTCATAGTCAAGTGGTCACGTTCATGTCTTCTCATTCAAATTGCCACTTCACATTGTCCTAGGATCAGTTAGTTACTTAGTTGACTCAACACATTCAAGCCTTCACGTTCATAAGTCCATATAAGCTGATTCACTGAATTTGATGAAAAAAATTTGAATAGTTTCTATTCAGTCCCGTATAAAGCATTGATTGGTTTCTTATGTTGAATTAACTGCAACAATTTGAAAGCACCACAATCTGGCTGGAAAAAATACGAGGGCAAGTCAAATGAAAGTGAGCCACTGCGAATGTATGACAAACTGAGTACTTTATTTAAAAAATTTGAAATGATCACTTGTTCACACACTTTCATACCACTTTCGAGTTTAAACTTTAGCGTTGCAAATGTTAAATCATCTTCTTGATTTTAGTTATATCTACATTGGCTTTTTACTTTATGAATTTTTTTCTACGCAATTTTTAGAGGCATGTCAAATTTGCGAGGGAATATAGTTGGGTGGAAACTAAATTTATTATTATTATTTTTAACAAAATCGAGAATCACCTTGCAAGATATTGAAATTTGTTTTTGCAAGAGATATACTTGGTTTGATTACGCGCTAGACTATAATGTCCATCCATATTACTTTTGCATTATCAAGTTCACTTGAGAAGCTTTCGAAATGGCTCTTTCCCATTGTAAGCTTTTTAAAGTGGTTTGGACTTCTAATTATATTTTTTCTTCCAGGAATATGTGTTTTTGTTTCTAAATTAAAGAAGAGCCGATAAAGTATCGAATATTTGAGGTAAATGGGGTGTCTCAAATCTTAGAGTTGAACTTATGCAGATGGTAGAGGATTGTAAACTGAATATATTTTGAGATAGAAAACCAGTGGTCAGAAATGGATATTTCAAGCAACATAAGATTTTGAACAAGCAATATGTGTATGAAACATTTTTATAAGCTGCTTTCGTTTATCAGAGCAAACAACAATTTTATTTATTCATAAACAACTTACAGCTCAAAACAAATGTTCATATATGTTTGAAGCAAACCATGGGTAAGTTGAAGGTGATTATTGTTGGTGCTTCTGCCACATGATCCGAACCATCTCTTCAGAGTCTGATTTGCAAACAATTCTTTGTTTAGCATCTTGGCCAGCTCTCTGCGGCTTGAACGACCCGACAAGTTCTTACCTACAGGATGAGCATTGTTAGGAAACATTTCTCTGGACATCAGTTTAATTTTCGGGCATTACATCCTCCTGCACCATTCATTAAATGCATGTCTGCAAGTTTTTCAATAGCAAGCATAAACTGTAAACAGAAACAAATGTAATTATGGAACATAACAGGCAATTGTGCATCGTTTTGCAAGCTAGCACCACCAAAAGTCGCCACAGCAGGTGGTTGTTAGCTATGAAATGAAAGCAGCTTACAGAAACGTTTTTCACGTGTATTACTCGTTCTAGATCTCGTGACACCTGAAATATCATATTGCCAACTCTTCCATACAATCTACGAATTCTGATGTAATTATACGATTGTACGGACAGATTTATAAAAGTACGAATTCTGAAAATGGTTGAGAAGTATATCGCTAATGTTAGTAGAATAATAACATACTTTACAGTGATTACAGTTTAAGACCAGTTCAACAATATTCTGTGTAAAAAGTGAGTATCTTTTAAAATCTCCACGAGAACAAGTCATACATGGAATCATAGGGGTTGCGGATGTTTTCCTGTGCAGCTGTGCTTGTACTCGAGTTTATAGTTCATTGGAATTGGAGGACCTTTAGTGTCCATTATCCCATGTTCAGTAGACGACAACGTGTATCTGCCGTGTTATCCATGTGTGGGGAGGCATTGTCCTGCTGGATATGGAAATAATATAACATGGCGATTGCTGTTGAGTACATAGTAGCTGAAGCCATTATGACAGTGCTGGACAGTGTATGCTCTTCATGGAGTTACAGTTTTCACAATGACTACTGTACAAGAGTTTCTGTGCATTGTAAAGAGACATTTTTGGGAATTCGCATTTCAGTTGTGTTGTGTAACATGCACGTGATAATACACTGCCCTATCAAAAGTCATGGGACATCATCACTTTAATAAAAACACTCAAAAATAAACATGTTTTAGTATCTTGTTGGTTGCTATCACAGCTTCTACTCTCTGGGGCATACTGTCCACAAGTTTTTGATACGTTTCAACAGGTAATTTTCGTCATTCTGCCATAAGTGTCTTGGACAATTCGGTCACGGATTTCGGGCGTTCCGCACAACCACGCAATCGACGTTCCAGCACGTCCCACAGATGTTTGATGGTTCAGATTGGGGCTCTAGGCAGGCCAGTCAAGTTCTCGAACCCCCTTTTGCCTACAGCCAACAGAAACAGAAACGATTGCACTCAACCCATACAATGAAAAGCACCCTCACGCAATCACCGACCCTCCACCGAACTTCACCGTGGGCACAACATAGCTTGGCAGATAACGTTCGTCAACCCAAACCCGTCTACCTGATTGCCAGATGGTGTAGCGGGACTCATCACTCCATTCAACCATTCGCCATTGAACCAGAGTCCAATGTCGTCGCTCTAACATCTTTGCCTGCGAGATGGCACCCAACAATTGTACCTCTTTGGAAGTCTGAAAGCTCTTTTCTTTGAGACATTCTTACAGCATTCACGCAAGCATCATCTCATAATAGCATACTCTCTGTTATGTAGTGCTGGGAAGAATGCCAACAGTGAAATTACAAAGGAATGTTCTCATTTTCATTCAAATCAGGATTGTCCCATGACTTTTGATAGGGTAGTGTATTTTGCATCGTTATACTGTCATGCACTTTAATATTCTAATCGGTAAAAAATTGGATTACATCGGTTTTCAGGACCTATTTCCGTTTCCGGATTCGTTGAATCAAGTTCTGGTACCGCAAGTTGGCAAGTAGGTTAAAAACAGTGTTCTCCCCGGAAATTTTTATCAGGTGGGTGGAAAGATAAAATAGTTGGGTGGACAGCAATTAAAGGAAAATAAAGATTAAGCAGTGTGTGCAGCTTTTCGTGTATTCAGTCAGGCAGTACACACCCTTTAAAAGTGCTTGGGGAGAACCCTGTAACATATACAGGTATTGGACATTGAAACTGAAACACCTGGTAGAAATCCAAAATCTTTATTTAATAAGGTGTTGGGGCACCGTGGGCAGCCAGCACAGCAGCAACACGTCTTGGGAAGGATCGGTAGAGGTCCTGCACAGTTTGCACCCCAGACCATTACTGATCCACCCATTACTGATCCACCCATTACTGATCCACCTCCGTGTTTGACTGTGGGTGCCAAGCAGTCTGGGTTGTAGGCATCAGAGGGGCTCCTCCAGACGAATACCCTCCCTGTTGTTTGGAAGACAGTATAGCTGGACTCATCCGAGAATATGACGCGTTTGAGGTCATCCAACGTCCAGGTTTTATGCGTCCGGCACCACTGAACCCGCTTGGAGGCATTTGTACTACTGATGAAAGGCTTCGGTATAGCAACCCTGCCATGGATATTGGATTTATGCAGGTAACGACGGATTGTCTTCGTGCACACAGGTTCCTGGAGGTGTGTATTCATTTCTGCGGTGATTTCTGCTGCGGTGGTTTTCCGCTTTCGTGCAACAATCCTGGTCAATGTCCTGACGTCTCTCTCCGACAACTTCCGTTTTCCCCTGCAGTTGCTCCTCCTAGACGTGGTTCATCCTTCCTGTTCATATGCACACATCACCCTGGATACTGTAGCACGTGAGACATCACAAAGTGTGGCAGTTTTGGACACAGATGCACTTGCTAGACGCACCCCAACAATCTGCCCTCTTTTGAAGTCGGATATGTCTCCCATTATAGCGCTCTGCACAGACAATTTGAAGCTTACTATCGAACTTTTCTACTGGAGTGACTACCAAGACCTCTGACACGTGATTCATTGATATGCATACGATTATTTACCTAGCAGAAGGTTCTATTCAGCCCTGAGGGTAACCAGTGCTATTTGCGAAGGTGTTTCAGTTTCAATGTCCAATACCTGTAGTAAGCGATAACTCGAAAATGGATTGAGATATCTGAAAACTGATTTCGTTATAGGGTTAGTGTGGAAATTGCACTTCAGATCGAATGGTCGCAGACTTCCTTTCCGTTTTATCATGTTAATTGGTTCCAGTACATTTTGGACTGAATGTACGAATTTCATTGTCTATAAGTTGGCAGATATGATATATGCATTCCCTATCTCAAAATACTCAGTTTACAGTCCTTTACTATAGAATTTTGACCCTAAAGGTTGAGACACTCCATATAAACAAGTGCAATTTAACAGGGATTCAAAAAAATATATAAGAGAAGTAAAATATGTAAGTTCATCTTTTGTATAAGTTGAATAACTTGAACACTTTTTTAGCAAATGCAATAAAAAACCTCCTTGTATTCCTTCTTGAAAAGAGAACTAATCTTATTCCTGTTTTATCATGTCTATATTCACTGTATCGTTTTATCATGCAACATCAAGCAAGAAATTTCCAGATTTAACCTGGAATATTGAAAATTAGAAAATCAATTTAGATCAATAAAGTTTAATAGATTATGCCAGACCCTCAACATTGAAACCAACAGATACTTGCAGATTTAATTTGCAGTTTTGACCACCATTTGCTGATTTTAAATGAAGTTAGTACGTTTTTTTTATACCATTTAAATATAAAAAAACCTTGTAAACATGTTTGATGAAATACAATTGTTTAAATACTAATTTAATCTATTCTTCCAGATTTTTTATTTATATGCTTTGCATATTTGATATTGTATGCCCTTGCTCATTGTGTACCTTTTATAATTGTGCTCTTACTATTGCTATACAGGGTGCCTCTAAACTTCAATGTTTCCCCATATCGTGCTGCGTTAACTGTGGTGCCTTTTTCAAGAAAGTCCAGTAAAATCGGGCCTTTGTGATCCAAAAAGACGGTCAACATCACCTTCCCCATGCTTTTTGCGATTGTTTTTGATTTTTACGGGGGTGGTGACCCATAATGCTTCCATTGATGACTGACGTTTGCTTTGGGGCTGGAAATGAAAGCACCAAGTTTCATCCCCTGTAACGATTCTTTCGAGAAAACTTTTCATAGCGAGTCAAATGTTGCAGGGACATGGCCAAATGATGCGAGACCCATTGTGACAGATTTTTCTGTAGTGCAGATGGTTCCTGATGATAATGGAGTGAACAGTTCCACGACTAAGGCCAGTTTGAGCAACCACGACATCGATTGTCACTCTTCCGTATTCCTTTAAGACAGCGTCAATTTTGGCTTTGGAATCATCCATGATGGCGCGGTTTGCTTGTCCAGGTCGTTGATCATCTTGCAATGATGACCGTCCCTCCGAAAACCTCTTGCTCCATGCCCAAACACGAGTGAAGGTTAGGCAGTCGTTTCCATAGATGTTCTGCATACGACGATGAATTTCAGAAACTGAAACTCCTTCACGTGTCAAAAAACGAATTACTGCTCTCTGTTCCAGTTTTGTTGACTACATTTTGTTGTTTGGACGAAGCGATTACTTGCAGAGCTTCGAAGCGTGAGCTATCGTTCTTTCTCACGTGATGCAATACTTGCAACCTATTGTTCAATGTTCAATTTGCAAGTGGGGTTCCGCAATTGTTGAAAACAAAAACTTACAATCCTACACGTCGTCTTTTTTTTTTCCCACACAAATTTTCGTTTTCATTTATACGACCCTTATATATTGAGGATCTTTTTAAAGAGAAAAATTATTTCTTGTGTATGGAACACATAAACAAAAAAAATTTTGACATCATCTGAGCAAGAAATGAGGTTTAGTAATTTATGTATAGCTCTTATTCAGCAAGATGAAGACTGAATTTACCGTTTTTTTCGTAGATACTTCCAAAGTCTTTTTTTTTTTTTTTTTTTTTTTTTTTTTTTTTTTTTTTTTTTTAATAATGACAATTTTTTTATAAATTAATTTAGCTAATTGAATATGCATCTATTGAAAAAAAAAATATCACTGTGCATAGAAACTGAGTGTGCTAGGTTTTAGTTGGCATGATTCAGAAATCCCAGGTCGAGATTATGAAGCACTCCTTGCAAGGATGTGGTTTCATGAAAATCGTGCAGCCCTTGAGAAGATAGCAGTAATAACATTAAAAATCAATATTCTTGAATTATTTGTTTGGCTTTCAGTTACATGCGTAAAAATAACACTTGCATTGAAGTGGTACTCACAGCAATATAGCAGCATTGAATTAGATCTAAATGTGCTGCATGTTATGCATATCTTATTAAAATTAGGTTAGGTTAAAGCATTTGTTTTATCTTGAAATTACAAATTTTTCGGTTTTTTACATTAATTAAACTTACTTTGTAATTTTGATGGTGATAAATAGGAATCCATCATATAAGAAAAAATGAATTTCGCCAGTATATTAATGATCTCAACTATCGAAAAAAAAAATCGTATAAATTCCCCATTAAAGATGGCATTATTAAATAATATCGTAAATAAATCAAAATGCTAAATCGAAATTAAACAGAACAAGGATGCAAATACATAATTGATAGAAACCTTCTGATCTAACATACAGTAGAACTTGGATATTACGAACTCTGTTACAGCTTTTTGCAATGACTTTACGGCAGATTTCAATAACTTTAGCGCAATTTACATTTAGATTAAAGCAGATTTCATTTGGATTAAGGCAGTTTTCATTAATATTACGACAAATATTTATGACGAAAATATCATTTACCCTAAAAAGGAAAAAAAATTACGCAAGTACTTGTATTTCTTGAAAATTCTCGTGCTAAAAACCATGATAAAAGAAGGTGCTAGCAAGGTGCTTTAACAAAGCACTGTAGAAATTATATTCTAGCAATGTTGCAATAAATATACAGGGCAATTTAAAATGATGTCCGGCATTTCTAAATTTTACTATACATCAGGGTATTTTAACGGTCTCTGGTTCGAATCAAAGGGATTCTGAGAATTTCCTTTAATTCAACCATGACCTCCTTTTCGTTTTACCATGGTTATTGAACAAGATAACCGTGATATTACATTTTACTGGTGATATGTAATTTCCGATAATACAGGAGGTCATGGAAAATGTTTAAAAACGTTGAAAAATACTGTCATTTTTTTCTCACGGCTGCAAAATACATAGCTTTACGTGTTTTAAATATAACTGTTTAAGTAATGCTTGCTTGTGCAAGGCATACTGGGCAAATTTGGTTATCCGCGGATTTGCCCTTATTCTTCAGCGTTGTTACATGCCAACATTTCATAATAGTTTACTGTATTATCGTATATTTTTTGGTATTATACTTAATGTAAAAAGTAAACACGTCGATTAATTAGTATATTCTTTGTCTTAATGTTTAAGAAAACTGCCAATTTCTAAATTCAAACTGCCTTAATGGAATGAAAACTGCTTTAATCTAAATGAAAATTGCCGTAAAGTCATTGCAAAAAGCTGTAATACAAAAGCTTGCTTAATACGAACTTTTTTTTTGTCCCGACCCCCAAATGACTATTTTTCTTGTTAGTTTCCCCTAATATTACAAACCGTTTATTTTGCAAACCCGGATATTTCGAAAAAATATTATTAATTGAAAAACGTTTTTTTTTTCAATACTTGAAACAAATTTAATCATTCCTACTGATAAAGTGCAAAAACAACATCTCGGGACATTTATTTCTTATCTGTGGGTGAGGTCAAAAACTCTAACTGGCGAGAAGAGTTAGTGATTGGCTGGTCATAAAATCTCGATGACGTTATTTTCCCACGGTCAAAATCTGTGAGGTCATTTTCACACGGTTGAAAACTCGCATGTCTAATCAGTTAGTATACGCATGATCCAACATTAGGACACCAACAGCAACATTAAGAAAATGCCAGCTTCAGTTAAAAAGAAGAGAACCGATTTATCGTTAAACCAGAAATTAAAAATTATTGATAGTGTTGAAAAAATGAATGCGAAGAAGGGCGACATAGCCAAACAATTTAATATTCCACCTTCAACTTTATCAACACTGATTAAAGATGGGGAAATATTCAAAAACAGGCTGAAACTGCGGCAGTTTTATAAAGAATGAGGATACAAACAGCCACTCATGAAGATTTGGAAAAAGCCATGTTGACATGGATCATCGGATAAAATAAGATTTTCTTTATTTTTCTAGCAATTTAAAAACTTTATTCTTAACTGAAAGTGAAGTTACTGATGAAGAATTTAATTTGTGTTTCGAAGTTAATGACTTTATTAATAGGAAAATCACTAAACGTAGAAAACGGGCGTCAGTTTTAGAATATTTTCAATAATCAGCTGATTAAAATTTATTGCAGTTACTCTGAACTATAATAGGCTACTGCAAATACCGTACATTAAAATAATTTAATTTTTCAGCAAAAAATTCGTGCACATACATGTTTCCATTTCTTTCTCATCTTCATTAATACGAAACCCAGCTATTACGAAAAAAATCCTGGGCTCCAGCAGTTTCGTAATATCGGAGTTCTACTGTACTAATTTTGTACTTTTTCAGATTGTTGGGCATGAAATGTCAGATTTGACAATAAAACTTTAAATAACAGTAATTCCTGTAAACTAACTTTGATTAATCGAGATACACTATCGACCCATTCGAACATGGCCATCAGGAGCAACGATTTAGCGACCGCATCAGATCAAGTTGCCGTCATCTCCTTTCACCAAGATCAAACTTTCAAAACCCATGATTTGGTGACACGTTAGGCAGACAGTAACTCATTGGCAGAAACAGTAATTAGATTTAATTAATGACAGAATTACTATATGTACATGTATAGTATCTTCACTTTATACTTTTTATACAGCATATGTGTTAATTGGCAAAATTATACACGTTTTATGGATCACATTTACTGGTGTATCTGCTTTAGAATGAATATCTTATTACATTTCCATGCACAGTACATGGAATTGACATTTTGATATATAAAAAATGCAGGGAAAAATCTGTAGATTTATAGATGAAATCAGTGCTCTCGGCAACTGTGTTCGATCGGGCCTCTGCTGTATATTTAATTCTGAATGAAGAGAAGCACAGTTAAGCTAATAAGCTGAAAATTGTTCGTGAACGTTCAATTAAGGTCGGCAAGACGGGAGAATTTGTAAACATAGTAAAAAAAATCGATTGAAGTGACAAATGGTGATCACCCTCTTGTTTTTAAGAATTCACCTTCACATTACCTTTTGGCGATGGAAAATTGAGAAAATGAAGTTAATTCTCTACATGTTTCGAATGTTATCACATGTCTGTATACATCGTAAATGTCCTGATATGAAAAAATAAGCTCGACTTGAAAAAATATTGGTCAAAAATCACAATCGCAATAAATCTACTTAGATCGAGAGATTTTGCATTGCATTGGGCCACATTCTAACGGGTCTGCAGTGTATCATTATCTTTATGCTTGTTTCGTAGAAGTCTGGTGTTCTGTGCTAAAGAAACTTTTTGAAGGTGTTTTTGATAGCTCATTCATCTCATTGTTGAGCCTTTTTCCTGCCAAAAATAGTCTGAATGCTTAAAAAAGTGTTTAATCAGTTGGCGAATGAGAAAGATTTCTTGTAATACAAGTTTTATTTAATTTTTGGACTGTTCTTTGCATGTGTGATCTGCATTGTCTTGAAGCAAAAACTTTGATCCTGTTGACCAATTAAGCCATGTAACTTATAATTTTTGATGCATTGCATCCACCTGGTTTCATCACAAGAAAGAATAATGAAGAATTCCAGCTGCACAAGCAAACTGTCACCATTTTCTTTTTCAGATGAAAGATTGGTTTCAGCATGTGTTTTGGGGTATGCAGTATTCATTTTTTATCACGTCATTACTTTGTTCAAAGCAGTGCGCTTCTGTTCTGAAAAGCAAAGAAATGCAAACTTCCAGTCGACTCTTCACGTTTTGTGCACTGAGTTCAGGGGAACCCAGTTATTAAGCTTCTTGACTTCCCAAGTGCTTACAAGCGGCAGGAAACTGTTGAATACGGGAAATCCTTTCTTCATTAAAATTATATTTATTAATTATTGGTTTTTATTAGATTACTTTGTGTTTTAGAATTGATTTTAATTTTTTTTTTTTCTTTTTGGGAAGGCATATTTATGATAAGTGATGGATTTGTAAGTTGGTTGTTCAGTTTCCAATTGTTTCGATTTTTTGCTTTTGATCTCAGATTTGGATAGAGCTTCAAAAAAGTAAAAGTATAATAGACACACATTCCCAAATAGTCAGGACATGTGTGCCTGTCATAACTTTTACTTACTTTTTTAATGCTCTATCAGAATCTGAAGTCAAAATCAAGAAATTGAAAAAAATTGGCAATGCAATTGCCAACTTCGCAAAGACAGTAACAATGCTTTTAATTAACATCATTATGGTATGGCAATAACACTCATTCTCAACTGTTTATCTTTTTTTCATTTTCATTTGAAAACTCTGTATAATTTTTTTTTAATAAAGATTTTTATTTAGTCTAGATTTTTTTTAATATTTAGGATATGAAAAGTGGTGAACAAATATTTTTGGCTCTCTTCGCCATTTGTTTAGTGATGTCCTTTTGCCAAAAAAAGGTTGTATTGAAAGTTAGTGTGGTATTAGGAATAGATGAGAAGGGAATATGAGTCTCAATAGGAATTCATACACTGGCGAAAAAAAAAATCCCAACACCACGAAGGACTTGTGCTAGATGAATGAAATTTGGTCAGTATATTCAGCTATGGTATTTATTCAATTGATTCAGGTTTCAAGGTTACAACTTATAGGGGGCGCCACCCTGTACATGGTGAAAAGCACAGACTTTCCCGCTGTAGTCGCCGCGCTGGTCTATGCAGGCCTGCACACGTGCATGCATACAGTCATAGAGATGCTGAATGTCATTTTGTGGTATGGCATTCCAAGCCTGTTGTACCTGGATGGTCAGATCAGCGACAGTTGTTGCTGGTTGTGGAAAAGCCCTGACACGGCGTCCGACCATGTCCCAGACGTTCTCGATAGCGACAGATCTGGTGATCGTGCTGGCCATGGTAGGATGTGGGCACCCTGAAGGGCACGTTGGGTTGCAGCGTCAGTGTGGGGTCGAGCGTTATCCTGTTGGAACAGCCCCCCTTGACATACCAGCCTTGAATGGCAGCACAATGGGTCCAACAACCATCCCGAATGTAAACATTTGCCGTCATGGTGACTGGGATAACCACCAGGGGGGTTCTGCTGTCGTACAAAATCCCTCCCCATACCATAAAGCCAGGGGTGGGACCAGTATGCTGACGACGGATACAGCTCAGTAACAGGACTTCCCTACCCCTCCTCCTGACCCTTGTGCGACCATCACTCTGACCCAGACAGAAACGACTTTCCTCCGTGAAGACCACGACTTCCCTCCAAGTCGCTCTGGCTTGACACCACTGAAGACGTGCCGCACGGTGTTGAGGGGTAAGAGGCAAACATGCCACAGGGCGCCTGGAGTGGAGGTTCCTGGCCAGGAGACAGTTCCGAATTGTACATGGAGTGACGTTGGGTGTCACAGCAGCCCAGATGTCCGCTGCAGATGCTGTCCGATTTGCCACAGCCATCCTACAGATGCGCCGGTCAACCCTGTCTCCAGTGGCCGGGGGTCGTCCAGATCCTGGTCTCCT
Source organism: Rhysida immarginata (assembly GCA_023313115.1). NCBI lineage: Eukaryota > Metazoa > Arthropoda > Chilopoda > Scolopendromorpha > Scolopendridae > Rhysida > Rhysida immarginata. The sequence continues at coordinate 4,223,549 of JAHWFO010004499.1, read as the reverse complement.
GGTAATCCTGCCTTCCCTGGACCATTGCTGCCAACAGTAGCAACGTCTTGACCCATGCGTTCTGCAATAGCACGGAACGAAAATCCACCCTCTCGAAGGCCCACTACACGTCCTCTTTTGAATTGGGTTAGCTGCCCATATTCACGTCGCAGTTGCCTTCGAGGCATGTTTTACGTACTCTATCACACACATCCACAAGTGTCTGAAGTGAAACAGACGCGCGTCTGATCTCCTTTATATCTGTCATTGGAATGTCTCATTTGCATGTACAGGGTGACGCTGGTGGCGCCCCCTATAAGTTGTAACCTTGAAACTTGAATCAATTGAATAATACCATAGCTGAATATACTGTCCAAATTTCATTCATCTAGCACAAGTCCTTCGTGGTGTTGGGATTTTTTTTTTACGCCAGTGTAGCTACAACCTCGTGGTTTGTTTTTTCCAAAGAAGCGACACTCACCATGGTTTTCTGAATGAAGCCAATAAAGAATATTCATGATGTTGGTGTTCGGAAAACCACTGAAAATTGCTTCTTGGGAAATAAAGACCACGAGATTGTACCTACAAATTCCAATTGAGTCATATTCTCTTTTCATCTATTCCTAATGGTATTCGATTGCCTTGGGTAGGCTTTTGATAAATATTTTTTATATCCAGAAATATTAATGGGTTATCTTGTTCCTTATTTGTAATGGTCATTTTTATTGGGTGCTATTCTTGTAGATGATTTATTATTTCTTCATCTTATCTCCTTATGTTGTTATTATTTTATTTTTACGTCTTCATCTTTTGTTGTTATTATTATTATCATGTCTTCAACTTATTTTTCCCACTTATTATGTTACTTTTGAATTTTGATCTGTTGATTAAATTAGATCTACGTTAACCATTGTAGGCGATAATGGGTTCCCCATAGGTAATTCTTGTTTTTGCCTATATGAATTTATATTATACTATTATTATTATTATTATTATTATTATTATTATTATTAATTACAATTGAAATTCACTTTTCATTCTGGATTTGCGAAGTCAGTCATTTTTTGTTGCCAATTTTTTATGAATTTTTTGATTTTGACTTCAGATTCGGATACTGCATAAAAAAGTAAGTATAAAAGTTATAATAGGCACATGTATCCTGTTTATTCGGGAACATGGTCAAAATGGTGGTTTAGACTATTTACGCACTACTGACTGATTGCTAGCAACCTCGAGACATAACTAGAATAGTTATCGTGTACGCATGTGGTGTCGACAATCCGTCAGTTGCCAGAGATCAGAAAATCAAGAGCAATGCATTAGGCTACTGGGTGGCTTGTTTCTATTGATGTCTATGCACTGTGCGAGCAGCCACCCCTTCCCGACCATGTTTTTTGTGTATATTTGTGAAATCTGAGGACAATGCGAATGGTGTGGCTTCACAGGGCCCTGTGTTTGTGAAGTGCTGCACCTTGATTTATCACGATTTATAAAAATAGGCCAGCAATAGCATTTTGCATGAAACCTCGCGTTTTCTTGCACCTTGTCATTTATCCTCCTTGTCTCATTTTAATTTGTTTACCCATTCAGTCTCCATTCTTCGGTTTCCTATTGTTTCTGTTTTTTTGCAACCACAGTTTTCAGCAGCTAGTCAACAGTGCATAAGAGGCCTAAAGTTACTTTTTGATCCTTCGATCCTTTAACCATCATTTTGGCCAAATAGATAGGATATGTTTGCCTATTATAAGTTTTACATACTTTTTGATGCCCTATCAGAATCTGAAATCAAAATTAAAAACTTTGAAAAAAATTGGCAACAGAAAGACCAACTTCGCAAATACAGTAACAATGCTTTTAATTAACATCATTATGGTAATGTACCAGGCATTCTCAACTGGTTTTTTACATTGTTACTATTATAAAAAAATGTTTTGATAAACTTATTAGACCTGTATCTAAAATAGGTTGTTTTTTTTTTCCTTTTTTTTTTGTGCCATTCCATATCCGTGGATTTTCTATTGATTTCGGAATGTGCGGGTTCTTTTTGCTTGCCAACATTAAAATCAACTGAATTACTCTTTAACTTGATATTTCTTTTTAGAGCATTTCACCTAGTCATTTATACAGATGTTTTTAAGAGGAGTTTAAATTGCTTGCCAACCTTCACGATTTGTGCATTCGCAGCGTTTCTTGGAACAGAACCACCATAAATGTCGAGGGTAAATGTTAAAGTATATTTTTTAGGAAATACGCTAATACTCTTTATAAGATACTCATTCATTTGCAGGACTTCTTTACATCTCTTTAAAATATATTTGGTTGTTTTTTGCAATAAGATGGTAAAAGGTCTATTTCATTCTGTATGTGGCAGAAGATCTCTTGCTAATATACAAAAAATGTAGCTTATTGCTGCTTTGCATTAAAATATTATTGATATAACAAAAAATAGTTGTCTTTGTTTTCTGCAAAATCTAGTATTTCAAAAGTAAGGACTGGTTGTTTATGAGATAACGAATGTAAGAATGAAAATTTTATTAATGGTTCCGTATACATTCTCGCATTATTTTTCTACACCATATTTTTACCATTTCCTTCCAAATGCTTTTGATATCGTGAAACAAGCTTCTCAAATCCTACATAAAGTACAGTTGTCCCTCCACAAGTCAGCAACCGTAGTGCCAAGGCTTTGCCATCTTGTGGAATTCCAAGATAATGGCTGTTTATTATTAATTATCATATCGTTAACTTTCATAGCCCCCTAAAACAGGCTGTATACAATAGGGAAACTATAAAATTTTGAATATTTTAATAGTCATAATCATTTTCAATTATGGTTGGCAATAATACCCAACTGGAAGTCATTGTCCGCCATATTGGCTTTCAGGAAAAAATTTAACGACTTATGGAATTTCCCGACTTGTAGAATACCGACTTGTGGAGGGACAACTGTGTCTCCACTTGGGATTTCAGCCAGATTTGTATTAGGCTTTCAATTTTTCAGTTTCCTCAAACCGTTAGAACTCAAGGAAGTTCTTGAGATGTAGGAAGAGATGGTAGATCAGTACATGCAGTAGCATCATTTTGGTTTACCCAAACTGAAAAAAGTTCAAGCAAACCCAGTCTCAAAATGAAAATCATAGCATATGATTTCAAGGAGCCTGAAACGTCCATCAGATCTCAAGCTGAGGAAATTGAAGAGTTTTACATGGAGGTTTGAAGAAATTTCATTAACAATATCAAAAGCATTTGGAATGAAATGGTGACTAACAAGGGAATCCCTCGAACATGTATGTCACAGATTTCCACCAAATTGAAATATGTTACTCAATTGAAGCTACAATAGATGCTTGCAAAATAAAAGCGTGCGGATTTTTGTTTCTTTCAAAATAAACCAAGAAAACGAAAAAATTTGAGCACACATATTCATATAAGGACTCCATTGTTAAAGCGGTGTATTAATGCGCTTAACGGAACTTCTTTCTTCCACTACTCACAGCAATAAGCACGAATCCAATTCAGATGAAACAGACAGCAGCAGATGGCAATTGAATGGCTTCTCAAATTTCTAAACAAACTTAGTTTTTAAAATTACAATTAGCTAATTGCCTTCCAGTACAAAATGTGTATAGCAATTAATAACGATTTCCTTAATTTATTATTTCATTTTATTAAGTAATTCGGTATCAAACATGGGGCTGGCTGCATGTGCAACGTCGAGTAATACGTTGCGTTGGTGAGGGGGTATGTATCGCGGTGCTTTATAATTTTAAATAAAAATAGTATTCATGGATGCCTACCTCATCTTATAAATTATTTCGAGACGAATAATTGTACAGCAAGATTAAGGCTTTATGCTTAATAACAGTGCTCTAGCTGCAATTCTTTATCGATCGCCGCTAACAAGTTCGCTTATCCTCTTTCCGCCATGTTTTTTGAACTCTGCGCACTTCCGGGGCGCTTCACTGCCATGCAACGTTATCGCTTCCACGGTGTGCTTGCGTGCAAATAAAAGTGCATCGGAATTCTATGTGGGGTTCCCTTGTAAGTAGAAAAATAATGTAAGGATGTATGTTTAAGGAATACACAATAAATTTTTAATTTTTATTTGTTTCTCATTTTATAACTGACGAGCCCTTACTTGTGGAATATGCCTTATTTTATTGATACTTACAGGCACTATGAAAATGAGATTACATTTTATAATCTTTGAAGTGTTTTTTAATGGTTTATTTTTTTAAATTTTTTTCATACAATTAATACACCTGCTTAACATCGAATTGCTCTACTCAACAGGAATCTGTAGAATTTTTAAGCATAAGATATAAACCAGTAGATGGACAAGGCAAGCATATTTTTTTATTCATGTGAAGGATTGAAATTGTACAGCTAGAATAGAATTATTCAATAGCAGTTACAAGATTAATGGAAGGTTTGAGGCAATAAATGCATTTCCAAGCTAAAAAATATATCTTTGCTCAAAGTCTTGTTAATATTTTAATAAATCGGCAGCAAAAAAAAACCTTGGAATGAAACAGTTTGCGGGAAATAATGGATAAACTCAAAAAGAGCCAAAAATGGATTATTTTTGTAGTTTATTAATGCCAATCGCTTCGTGATTTGCGAATTCACAGATCTACAAAAATTTCATTGAACTGAACTTATTTGCATCTGCGGTTTGTTTTTTTTCCACATCTACTTTCGTTTACTCATTTTACCTTACTGTGAATGCAAAAGAAAACTGCAGTTGCAGCGAATGCTGTTCTATGAATTAGTAAGAGTAACGTTAGTGTGATAGTGTGACAAGTATGCATTAGGCAGTACTGTACTCTATTTTTACATCAAGCATTTGTTTTTTATTATTTTTTTTTTTTAAGGGTAATGGATTAGCTAACTTTTAAATGAAATTAAAGTGTTTGGGAGCATGACTGGGGTCATATTTAGGATCTCAACTATAGAAATAAGCATATATTGCCATTTGACTAATGACTATACCGAACATCCACGAATCCTCCTCATTCACGACAGGTTCTGGGACCTAACCTCATGAATGTCCGAGGTCTGACTGTAGAGGGAGCTGTTTTAGGGCACCGCAATCAGCTTTTCAAAAAATAACGACTGTCGGTGACAAATCTCAATACCTTGTGTTGTAATTGAGTAGTTGAGTATAAAACAGTGGCATTCCAGGACCATGGAGACTGGTTGTTGTGACGAAAAAACATCAAGGCAGCCTAATGTATTGGAAGAAAGAATTGAGAAAATGCAGGAAGCCTTTCAACACAGCCTGAGAAAATCCATGAGGATCGCGTCTCGCCAGATACAAAGTGCAAGATGTGCATGAGATACAGCCCATTGATAAACCCGTGCACCTGGCCTTTGTGATAGATATGTTGCACCCTATTGATGTAGATACTGATTGTCTAAAAACAAAAACGTAGCCTTATTGGATGAGGCAACATTTCATGTTTCGGCCAAAGTTAATGGGCATAATGTGAGAATATGGGGTTCCGAAAATCCTCATGCTATATGTGAGCACATTCGAGATAGTCCAAAAGTTAATGCATAGTGTGGATTCTTACATGATCGGGTTATTAAACCCTTTTTTATGAGACTAGAGTTAATGCAAATAGCTATCTGGATATACTTCAGAATTTTGCTGTATCGGCTTCGGTGGCTCAGTGGTTGCATGATCACCTCTGATGCCCGAGTATGCGGGTTCAATCCCGGCGAGGATTTTTCAGGGGGAAATCCTGAGATCACGCACTTCCTTCGGAAGGGAAGTAAAGCTGTTGGTTCCGTGTAGTCGTTTGCCGGCAGCACGTTAAAGAACCCTTGCGAGGCCAAATTTGTGGCCCCTATAACGCCGTCCTGAAATGACCATAGCAGTTGAAAAGGACGTTAATACCAAACAAACCAATCCAGAATTTTGCTGTAACTCAACTTCAAAGCTGACAGCCACATGTTTCGTTTAGATATCCCCAAAGCCGCTACCTTTAGATATCACACGTTGTTTTGCTAAAGAATTCGTCACAGCAAAAAAATTATTAGTTTCATGAAAAAATGTAACACACTTTTGGATCACCTGGTATATTCAGAGCATTGAGGACTGAATGCATTTTAACTACAATTGCAATGGTAAATCGAAGTATGCTATAGTTCAGGACAGGTTAACCTTGCAGTAAAGGAACAAAGTACAAGTAGCGAGAAGGCCATGTATATGTGCAGCTGAAATATAGTACCTTGCATTTTTTCATATAATTATATAGTAAATATACATGATTAAAGTTATTTGCTGTTCATATTTTACAAACTTAATACATTACGGAACCATATCTTATCAAGGCCCACGCCATCGTTATTCAAGTCACACCCCCTTCAACAAGTCAAATAAAACAGTTTTAAATGTTTACGTAAGATTACGTGAACAATATCCAAATAATTCTACAGTAAGTTTTCTTATTACTTCCCCCTCTTCTTTACTGATTCCGTACATTGATACAATGATCTCACAGCTGTACTTGTTCCTTTATTGCAAGGTTAACATGTCCCAAACTACAGAGAAAATTTGGTTGGAAATGTTTTATGGGCAACTAAATTTAATACTATCTTCTCATGTTGTGCCTAACTAAAGGTGCCCACGAATTGGAAGTTGTGTATATCGTCCAGAAAAAAGCTTTTTGAGTTTATTAATCAATTTCTGCAATCCAATAAAGGTTAACGTTTTGTTTTTTGTTGGTGAATTTTTGAAATATTGGCAAGGCTTTGTGCCCACCTGGTACGTTTCAACTCTTCATGTTCTTCCAGAAAGAAATACAAGGTAGTAACCAAAAAAGTACTTCCTGTTTTTATCAATCATGTGGTCTAACCTGCCTTATGATGTCTAATGGCATATAATTCGTAGGAGGATTGTTGAGATAAAGTAATGCTCTTTTTATTTATTTATTTTTTGACAGCATGTGTATTGGGAAAAAAAATGGAGTTCACATTGCAATTAAGTTTACAGATCTAATTATTAATTTGATTTTACAGGCCTTCATTCTATATCATATATTTTTTGTAAACGTGTTTCTTATGCACTTGATATTAAATAAAGCAGTTAATGAACTTAGAATTTGACACATTTTGAATAAGAAATATTTATTTCAGGCTGGAGAAGAGCCGCCATATTTAGTAGTCGGGACAGATGTTAGTGCAAAGTACAAAGGAGCCTTTTGCGAGGCAAAAGTAAAGAAAGTTAATAGGAATGTAAAATGTAAGGTAAGATATTCGATAAAAAATACTTTTTTTTTTTTTTTTGCTATTCCACGGCTTAGAAGTTGTGATTCCTTCTAGTAAACTATTGTTATTATTATTTTTTTCCTTTTATACAACTAGGTGACATTTAAAAACAATTTGGGAATTGTAATCGTTTCCCATGACAATGTAAAAGGAACGCTAAGAGTGAGTATTTGTTTCATTACATTTAATGATCCTAAAAATTTATTTTTATGTTACCAACTTTCTGAAAATTACAAATTATTTTGATTGTTCAATTCAAATACAGGAAAATGAAAAAATAATCTGACATTTCCGAATGATCAGATTATTGCTGCTATATCAGTGGCATTAAACATTTTTTTTGTTTATAAAGTTCCTGATAGGTGAATCATCTTTAATAATGCAATTAAGATTGAATTCTACCTTAAACACCATTAAAGCATGGATATAAACCATTTACTATGAGATGATGCAGGCGGAATGAGTTTAAAGACTTCAATCAATTTACATGTCTTATCACTTATGGTACAGGAGGGGTATCCAGAAAGTAAATTCCATTCTTAAATATTGCTACTGTAATGCTGCAGTTGTGATTATCCTGAGAGTGGTGATTTGTTTCCATTGTATTTGCACCATTTTCAAAGCCTTGTGCCATTCGTCTGCTTCATGGCGAGTGTTACAAGATGCCCGCCTTGGATGAAGTTCGCAGAGTCTATTCTCACTCAAGTTTTTGCAAGATGCAATACAGAGTAAACCATTAAGGAATGACATAACCAAATACCAAAATGAACCTAAACTATTCGCGGAACCATATTTTTAACCACCCTGTGTTAACATTTTAAATTTCTAATGGACCATACTGATACCATTAAACCAGGTGCCTTTGAACCAATTTTGACTATCATTAATTTTACGTTATATTCATTCATGACACATCATTCCAAGATGTTTGATATATTACATGCCATATTTTAGCATTGAAAGTTCCAATGAACCATAATGGTTCCATTATACCAGGTGCCTTTGAACCAATTTTGACTATCAATGATTTCACGTTATATTCATTCATGACACATCATCCCAAATTGTTTGATATATTACATGCCATATCTTATCATTGAAAATATTTGAGGGTGTCATAAGGGTACCATTAGAGCACGTGCCATTGTTTCGATTTCAACCATTTTCAAAATGGTTCATTCCCGGAACCATATCTATTAAGTGGCAAAAAATAGTAATTTATATCCACTTCTATTTCGTCATTACGATTTGTTTGATATATTACTTAATATATCTCTCCATTGAAAATTGCTAGGTAGGGTCGTGAAGGTACCATTTTGTGCACGTGCCAATAAACCGATTTAGATAATATTTGTGATTGGTTCGTGCCATGAACCATATTCATCGACTGACGTAAACAGATTTTGAAAATCTTTCATAGCTTCGGAGGAGTTAGAGCTACGGACGGATAGACAGACAGACAGACAGATACGTTTCCCCACACTGATAGCATAAAGCACCTTTCGGTACTTAAGAGATGTCGTATGCTTTACCTAGGTTTTGTGTTGATTCGCAATGCATGCCCACACCCTGCTGCTGTAACTTGAAATCTCAAGATCTTCTGCTAGAAACCAATTACTCGTCCTCTTCAGTCAGACCTTTCACCAAGTGATTTTTATCTGTTCAAACATCTGAAATCCTTCCATGGAGGATAGTCAAGCAAGACACTGGTATGTGGTTTGCGTCACAGGCCATGCCTTTTTCTGTCAAGGGAATATAACACCTGATGCAATGCTAGACAAGTACCTCAAGAATGGTGGAAATTACATAGAAAATAGTGAAGGTGTGTTCTACAAACATTTTCCCAATAGTAAATTTTTATGGTCCGTTGTAACTCGCTTTCTGGATAACCCTTATGATTGAAGAGTTTAAAAACATTTCGACCATTAAAGATATTCTTGATGAAATTTGAATTCAAATAATCACCAGTGCCAAGAATCAAAAACAAAAATGAAGGAAAAACCGTTTATAGCATTACCAAAATCTGAGGGAACCTCTAATCCACAAGGAGATTTGAAATACTGGATACGTATTTTGGCTACCTGTAGCCATCTTCAGCGATGAGAGACAAATTGGTTGACAGTTATTTATCGTTCATTTGTGAGAATAAAGAATATCATTTTGGACATGGTGCCTTGTATAATTAACCTATTAAAAAAATAACAAAAAATAATGAAAATTTGTTAGTGCAGTGAACATCGTTTTTTTTTTAGTGACTGATGTGTTTGGTTGATAAAGTTATCAACAGAATTAACTACAAAAAAAACGGGTAAAATAAGTGTCCTAAACACTCTGGACCGGTAAAATATGTGTCCTGAGTATCCCTCTGACAGGTAAACTAAGATTTCAAAGCAGATTAGTTACTCAAATATAAAATAACCCACTTAAGTCAAATCATCAGAGGACTAGGAAAAAAAATTCAACTTAACAGCTCTTCGACCTAAATGGCATTTCCAAAATGAGGATCATGTGATTATTGATTACACCTTGAAATGTAAAATTTAGGCCGAGGACGCTGCAGGTCACTGAGACAAAGCAAACTTCCTGTTTCGAACCGGAAATTGAATAGCACATTTGTTTCAATGAGTAAGTGTTTGCGTCGAACCTCGTTATCTCGAAAAAATTTTCTTTCTCTACGTTTTCACTAATAATTTAATGTAATTTTCTGTCGTTATCTCGAAACATTTTCTCGGAAAACTTCGCTATCTTGAATTTTGACTTTGTTCGCCAGCGACATTAGAAATAATATTTGACAAAACAAAAAATATATGACATCACTTCCATAAAGTATACAATTTTCATGCATTACGGAAAATAATTCTAGAAAAAATTGTTTGAACTCGTTGGCAAGTCTCGGTTGCATACGAGATGTTTGAATATGCATTTCTGATGCTAGTGGTCCCACTTGTACGTGGTGTAACTCGGGCCATTTTACCTCCTATTATTCTCGTATTCTCACAGTACCTTTAATTACCTAAAAAATCTCGATTTAAAACTAACTCTCCCTATCTCGAAACCTCTTTTATCTTGAATTTTTTTCTGTTCCCACGAAATTCGAGATAGCGAGGTTCGACTGTAGTAGTTTAAAACTAGGCAAATATAAAATAATGTCTATGTAAATTCACGGGATGTGTAAAATATGTGGTAGCATTCGAGTGCTCAATGAGATGTACAGTTTTCGTAAAAATCAGCCTCGTTATTCACCTGGATAAATGTTGCTGGGAAAAAGAACTAAGATTGATTCACAGTCGGTTGTTTTCTCTGCACTTCATAGTATAAATTCATAGAAATAGGTCAATTTGATTAATTTTTTTTTCGTTATTAATGGTATTTGATACATGCCTTAATCCTTTCATGTTTGGCTGGATTATAGGTTGGTGCACATGTTGAAGTTAAACATCCCGACAAGAACCAGTTCTTTGAAGCAGTAATTAATAAGCTTAATGATCAGAGCCAGTATACTGTTGGTAAGGATGGACCGTTTGATTGAATCAAGCAACTGTTCTTGAAAAATAGATTATTGTGTTTAGTAATCTTTGGAAAATTACAAATTAACAGTTTTTGATGACGGTGATGAAACGACACTACGAAGAAACTCGTTATGTCTTAAAAGTGGTCGTCACTTTGCCGAAAGTGAGGTAAGTTATTCTGTAGTCTTCGTCGTTGACATCAAATAAGCTGGGGTTGTTTTGAAATAATTCGTTGGTTTTATATTTGAAGACTTTAGACCAATTACCTCTTACTCATCCTGAGCATTTTGGAACACCAGTGATTGGCTCCAAAGGTCGTAAACGCCGCAGCTTAAATCGATCTACAAAGTAAGCATTCAGTTTATTTTAAGTATGTTATGATCAGATTAAAAATGAAATCAATGAGCTAGTTGTGTTTATAATAAAAATTTACCTATTATACTAATCAACGCAATTTAATAAACGTTCGAATGCTCTTGTCATTATCAGTGATGAAGGAAGCAGCGATGAAGATCTTCCTCCAAAGAAAAAAGAAAGCAAGCAAAGGGAACCAGACCCAGACGTGGGAAAAGTTGTCTGCGTTGAAGTTGGAGACAAGAAAAAGACAAAAGACAACTGGTTCCCTGCATTGGTTGTTTCACCCAGTGCTCAAGAATCGGTCAAAGTCAATACTAAGGAAGACTATCTGGTCCGGTCTTTCAAGGATGGAAAATAGTAAGTTAAGAGATAATAATCTGATTAAAATTTATTTGAAAAAGTAATGCATCAAAATTTATTTCTCTGAAAGAGTGGAACATAAAATTTGCAGCTCTGACATTGCATTGCTACAACCATCAGTTCCACCGACTATTTTTCAAAGAAGTCTCCTTCCGTTTCTTTGGGCTTTATGTTAGTCATTCCAGAGTGTATTCTTGGTCCTGTTCAAGTAACCACTTCTGACTAAATTGGATCCCTGGAGTGCATTTTTTTAAATCCTTCGAACACTTGCTCCTTTGGAAACGAGAAATTCGATTACAGCCTGCAGCTTGTAACATGGATCACTGGCATCCGCCGTTTTTAGCATTCACTATAACATGGCCATCTTGCGGCGAAGCTTGCAACTTCGAACAACACGTGGAAGGTTCAAACTAAGACACTTCTAAATTTCATCTGCATAGCATTGTTCATGCATTTGTTTAAATTGTGCTACGTTACTTTTTGAACGTAAATTTTTTAGTTCTTTTTATGAATTAAAAGTTGTATGTGAATTAAAACGTGTATTCATATTTTCAGTTTCAGTGTTGTCAAAAAAGAAACTAGGCCATTTACAAGGGAAATAGGTTCAAAAGTCGATAATAATACATTAAAGACAGGTAAGTCATTTTAATTCTTATTTATCACTGCACTTGAACTCTGTTATAATATAATTGTCAGGACCAAAAAAAATATATAGTCGAATCTCGAATTTCACGGGAACAGAAAAAAAAATTCAAGTTATGCAGGGTTACTTTTAAATCAAGATATTTAAGTTAATAATTGTACTGTGAGAGTATAGGGTATAATAGGAGAAAAAATTGTACATGTATAGAGATTTACGCAGCGTACTGAACATTCGTAAACATCTCGTACTCAACAGAGACTTGCCGAGAAGATCGAAAAATTATTTTGTGAATTTTTTAGTAACACATGCGAATCGTCTAATTTTAATGAAAGATTTTGCCAAATCTTTTCGTTTTCGAACGGAAAATTTCTGATAATGAAAAAGTCTTAACTTTCAAATTATTAAATGCTTTGCATTTTGATGGCACTTGAAGTCTGTATTCGACATAGCGAGGTTTCCCGAGAAAATGTTTTGTGATAACGAGGGAAAAGTACAGGGTGATTCGAAAGTTAAAACGTATTTTCTGCTTGTGGTAGTTGTGAGTGATCTTAGGAACATGATGCGCAACGTGAGAGCACCACGTGATACGGCGATTGCACGGGCGAACAGTGACGTTAAGTCGGTAGTAGTTCTAACACAATAACAGTTGCATTCTTAGAAGTTTATTTTGCGGAAAAGGAAGTTTCCTGATGCTTCTATACTGTACCAGGGAAAACAACTGTGTATGATCTTGTATACCGGTTTCACGAGACAGGCAATGTCTATGATAAGCCGAAAAGTGCTCAAAAGGCCGTGGTGAAGACCACGTTTCTGAAGAAAATTCGGAAGTCACTTCGACGGCTGTCTCAAGCATTAGGGGCCTCGTATTCAGCCTGCAAAACATCTAAAGTTATGGCTGTACAGAGTTCGAGTAGTGCAAGAGCTTCGTTCTTTGGATTCGGAAAACTGCTTTGCTTACTGCTAATGTTTTAAGATTTTAAGTGTGAGAGTTTTACTGCATGAAAAAGGATTCTGTTCTTGCGTGAGAACCATGACTGACAATATGTCACTGCTCGCCCACTCCCACGCAAGCTTCATGTCATGTGGTGCTCTCATATGGTGCAGCACATTCCAAAGGTCACACACAACTGCCCCAAGCACCAATACTCTGATATCTTTTATGGTTTTGCAGTAAATATATTTTAAACTTGGAGTTCAGAGACTTTCCAATCACCTGTGCATTGAATTCATAGTGAAAATGCAGGGAAATAAATTTTTTTTTTTTGAGATATCGAGGTTCAATTGTATACATTATTACCAACTTTACATCGTAAGCAAGTTTAGGGCCAATATTGTAACCTAAAATCTGAAATATACTACAACAGAGTTCAACTGTATTATAGATTCGCTCTTTAAAGTTTTTTATGCTATTTTTATAACTTTCCCTCTCATTAATATTTTAAACAGCTGTGGAGAAAGCATCTCAATACACAGACCGGGATGAACTCCCTCCACATTGGGATCGTGAAATATTATTTGGACTTAATGATGCGTCTGATGATGGTGATAGCAATGAGGATTCCGATTCTGATGTACATGTTCTCTCTTATGTTTTGATTGTTCAACATATTCATTATAATTAATTCTAAAACACTGTAAATTGGTTTCTTGTTGTTTTTCTGTTCCCCATTAGTCCTCAGATGATGAACCAAGTGAGGAAAAAGATAGATTTGTTGCTCAATTGTATAAATTTATGGACGATAGAGGAACACCAATTAATAAAGCTCCAACAGTGAGCAACAGAGATCTTAATCTTTGCAAGCTTTTCAAAGTGGTGCAAAAAATGGGTGGATACAATAGGGTAACTTTATTATTTTTATTTTATACATAATAATCACGTTGCTTGTTTGTGAATTTTTCTGGGTTTGAAATATTATATCTAAACTTTTAGGTTACAAATCATATGCAATGGAAAACTGTTTATACAAAAATGGGTCTTCCGGGTTATAATACATCATCTTCCCATCAAATCAAACAAGCTTATAAAAAGTAAGTTGTTTTTATTGTGAAATGAAATTTAAGAAAAAATACTTAGATTGGTTTGTCTGCTTTATAATAGATAATGTCAGTATACAATATTTGTTCAAAGAGTTTGAACATTTCGAATAGGGTGCCTACAGCTAGTTTACAAACATACGGCTGGGTGTGTTGTCTCAGTATGAACCTAATAATAACCTCCCATTGTTCATGTAAAGCAGTCTCTCGAGCATTCTGCAACTGCTTTCTTGATGAGCATAATTCTGACTGAATGCTTGAACATGCATCCTGCTGCCAAGTTCGTGTCTTGCCTGATGTCAAAAGATCAGAAAGACCATCAAGATGCATTGTGTCAGGATCTCCGAGGTGAGGAGGATGAAACTTTGTAGGGGTGATGAAATCTGGTTCTATAGCTATGAGATTGAAACTAAAGTTTTTCTCTTAGTGGCGTGATGAAAATTTACCTCAGCCAAAGAAAGGCATACAAGGTTTGCTCCACTGTCAAAGTCATGCTGATTTTGTTTTTATATGCCAATTGTGTTGTTCATCATTAATTCCTCCCATCTGATCAGACAGTAAATCAGAGTTACCACCTCCAAGTTGTAAACCTTAGAGAAAATGTGGGGAGGAAATGACCAGAATTTTGGCACAATCAGAACGTCAGTTCGTGCATTTTTAGAATTAAATTGTATTACATTTAATTTAATGTAATACAACATCCCTCTACAAGTTGGCAACCTCAGTTCCAGGGCCTTGCCATCTTGTGGAATTACAGGATGTTGGATTTTTTTTTCAACTGGAATCACAAATGGCCATTTTAATTTTTTAAAAGCAAATGTAATTGCTTATGCATGGACAGGTGCAATTGTGAATGTCATGGAAAATAACCAGCTTGAAGAAAGCCAGATTATATTAATTTGCATCTTAAATTCTATAATTAATTTTCATAGCCCTCCAAAATGGGCTGTATGCATTAGGGGAACCATAAAATTGGTTAATTTTGCATATTTTAATCGTAATAATTGTTACAAACTGTGTTTTTGGGAAAATTGTTCACCATCTTGGCTTTCAGGTAAAAGTTGCTGACTTGTGGAATTTCCTGACTTGTGGAATACCGGCTTGTGGAGGGACGACTGAACATTTTAATTTAATTTCACTAATTTTCTACCGAGTTCGAGACGAATTTTGAAGGTTTTAATGCTATCTTTTTTTATGCTGTTTTTATGAAGTACATGGGATGGTTACATAGTTTCTTTTTCTGATAATCAAAACTCAATTTAAATTAAAAACTCAATGTATGTGTAATACAAAAGACTGTCGTTGCATTGGAATTCTTAAACTATGAAAATTTAGAACGTGTAAAAAAATAAATTGATATACAAGCCTTTATCATTTTACGTTTCTTCTTTTCTCTTTCTAAGGTATCTTCATAGTTTTGAAGATTTTTATAGGAAACTAGGTTGCACAATGGGTACGAGTACCAGGTCAGGTCGAATGCGTCATCGTTCTGGGCGTTGCTTTCTTCCTATTCGTGATCGAGATAGAGAATTTAAAGCTGCTGGCCGTCGAAAACAAGAAAATAAAGTAACTATTTTATGTCCGTAATATGTTACGGCAATCACGTTCATTTGATGGAACTAAAATGTTCGAACTTCGTTTTACAGAAAAAACACGAGAAAAATACTAAAGAAGAGGAGTCTTCTAAGAGTGAGGATAATAAAGAGGAAAGTAAAACTAAAAACGAGAAACCCGAGCCAGAGGTGCCTGAAAATAATGAGGAACCTCCTCCTGAGCCACAAGTAAGAAATTACATTAACATAATAGAAAAATTGGTAATATTATTGTAAAACTTATTATATACTATATTAATACAGCTTTTTCCATGAATTATAATTAAATGGTGACTGCTTATGAATTTTTAAAAAAATGCACCTTTTTCACAGATTATGGTACATTTTTTTTCAAGTTGTTCTATTTGTTATAATCTTGTCCTCTCTTTTTCCAATATTACGATAAAAAGAATTTCATTTTTACCCTATGCATCCCGCCAATTCTATAAGATGTCCTCTTGTTTAAAGCAATTACCAGCATAATAGTATCTCTTACAACAAAATTAGACAGTGGCCTTATCTAACTGATGCCATTTGCCTCTCCCCCTCTATTCCAATTTTCAAAAGAAGCTCTAAATTCTTCCTATACCCATCCATAGTAATATTAATTAGCTATTTCTTTTTTTTTCTTTGACTAACCATTTGTTAATTTTATATTTTATTTTGTAAGTCATCGAGCTCTGTTGTTAACTTTTATTATTGTTATTTATTATTATAATCCTGTCATTTGACCTTACAGATTTGCAGTTAGTGTGTTTCGATAGATTCACAGACCTAGCAAGAGCTAACTCGTGTAACCATTGAGCTAAAGTGAGAATCATGACGATCATGCTATTGAAACGCAATGGGAGGTACGTCGGGAGGTAGTCTTCATTCAGGCGCTGTTTATTTCTTGCTCTATTTCAACACTAACTAATTTTCTGTTGACGTTCTTAAAAGGAGACATCGACATGTTATAGTATCGCATCATAAGCTCCGAGAATACCACCATCCCCGATCTACCCATACAAATCCTCTATGGCTATCGCCATCTTTAAACGAGCAGGATAGGTTCTCACGAAGCTGT
The DNA here is from genome assembly GCA_023313115.1 of Rhysida immarginata. Classification (NCBI taxonomy): domain Eukaryota; kingdom Metazoa; phylum Arthropoda; class Chilopoda; order Scolopendromorpha; family Scolopendridae; genus Rhysida; species Rhysida immarginata. Next base: position 4,206,734 of record JAHWFO010004499.1, on the reverse strand, counting down.
ACGATCTCGAAAGCTAAGACTGTTTCATAGGGTCTGGGACTCCATTCTCGTGAGGTTCTCGGCACTATCAAAAAGGGCGAGACAACCTCACGTAATCTATCAAAACAATTCAGAGAGAGAAAACACTAATATTGCGAGGTATGTGAGTCTATTGAAACACGCCCTTATTTACCCTCCGTTCGGGGACCTGCCATGTCGGCCCAATGGCCATATAGGACCGATCAGAGTTATTTTTCTTCTTTTTTCTATAAATAAATAAAATGATGGAATTTTCACACCTAGTCGCAAATTTATTCAATGAAACTTTCAATGATCGCAATCCTATTTCTAAATCCACAGTTTACAGAACAGTTAATCATTTTGAACAAACATGAACCAAGATCTATGGATTAGTATCCTTATTTTTGTTAAAATTGATATCTTATGTATTTTGTTATAATTGCAGCCATCAGAGAAGAGCAAATCCAAGGAAGAGAAAAAAAATAAAATCAAAAAAGAGAAGGGTTCTTCTGAAAAGAAAAATAAAAGTGATAAAGATAAGGATAAAGAGAAAGATAAAGATAAAGATAAAGATGAAAAGCACCTAAAAATTAAAGTAAAGAAAAGTTTTTTATATTAGTAAAATACGTGCACATAAAGCCTGGGTTACACTACGATGGATTCTACGACGGAACTGTAATCTATTTTGTTCAAAAATGTAGTTATAATCTCAAACAAAAACCTTATCAAAACGCTTAGTGGACATATCTCCAGTCAGATCATCCGATAGAGAGCCACAATTAAAGAAGCGAAACATGCTTCCCGATGTTGGATATGACGTAGATTCTCTGATATGCTATTGCTCGTAAGGCTCTGTTCTGTCTTGTATTAATCCATTGTAGTGTGAATCAGGCTTTGTTTTATTGAACTCTGATATATGAAGATCTAGATCTTTCAACACATCCTTGACAAATCTTTCAAAGAAGTAATAAATTAGAGATTTGCTATGTTTTTATTTTTCCTATTTTAGGGCCGCAAAAAGAGTACCAAAGATGAAGAGGCTGGAGAAGAACATAAAACTCCAGACAGTTCTTTTGGGTATGCATCTGGATAAATTTATCAGCTAATGATTAATACGTGAAATTAATTTCAGTACTCATTTACGTATGCATGCATTTTAATGGCTTTATTGGATGTAATCACTCTAATATTCTATAAATCATACACAACAATAATAAAAAAAAAAATGGATCATCCTCTCCCACTCCAAAAGTATCATATCAACTCATAAAAGGTGCTTTGTAAGTTTAGTTAGTTTTATAGAACAATATTTAGCGTTATTGTCTCGATTTTTTCTTTGAGTGCTTGAAACATAAAGCTAAATTTTTTTCTTGCACTTCTTTAATGGCTTGTTTTGCTATTACTGAACTTTTAATTGCAGTTTCTTGTTAACTCAGCCGGCCAGGTGGCCGAGAGGGCTAGGGCGTAGGCTTTCTAGATCTCGAGTCGACCTGGTCGTGGGTTCGAATCCCACCGTGGGCATGGATGTTTGTGTTTGTCCCGGGCTGCATGTCTTGTGTAAAAAGGTGCAAAATGACCTTAGTAGTCGACACCAAAAATTTTAATAAACCAGCCAATCAATCTTGTTAACTCCAAGAGAAACTGTATCATCTTTGTAACAAAGAATAGCAGTTATCTTACTAAAAAAAAAGAATAATAATAATACCATCGAACCTTGAGATCTCGAATTTCACGGGAGCAGAAAAAACTTGAGATAGAGATTTTGAGATATGGAGGGTTTCTTTTAATAAGAAACTGTGAGAGTATAGAGAACAATACGAAAGGAAATGGTAGGTATAGAGTTATGCCATGTATAAAGTGGAGCCATTAAGGTCACACACAACTGCGCATGCTCAAACATGCCATACGCAGAACGATAATCTGCAGCACTTCCTCCTTCGAGGGAGTTTTGTGCCATCCCAGTAACTAATGACTGCTACGAGATGACAGTAGCAGCCGGGACCGACTGCTTAACGTGCCCTCTGAAGCAGGGGGGGGTTCATGATGGAAGAGCTGCTGGCAGACGAACAAACCAGTGGGTATCACCAGCTGCTCGACATCCAACAGTGGTCACTCAGCAAATGGGTCAGACTAAAGTCCCCCAATAGCTGTGCCCCAAATAGCCGTCCCACCCAGCGAGCCAACCAACGAGACAACAGGCCTCGGCCATTTTGTCCGATTTTTTTTTTTTTTTTTTTTTTTTTTTTTTCCGTAACGCACGAGAATCATCTAATTTTAACAGAAGCAATGTCAAATTTCTTCGAGTTAGTACAGAAATTTCTCATAATGGAAAAAAATCTTAAATCTCACATACAAGGTGAGACTGAAAGTTCGGTGAATGACTCTGATAAACAAACAGGGACAGGTATTTCACAGATGATACTTTACTGTCCTTCAAATTATACACTTTTGACAACTGTTGCATGATGTGTGAAAAATCCTTTTTTGGTACTGCTTTGAGTTCCCTCGTCAAAGCCATTTGGTTATCCAGAACGTCGAAAAATGTGTCCTGTCATTGTTGATTTCAAAAGAGGAAACGAGAAGATTTGTCTGGAAAAGGTCTGGATTCTGTTTTCGCATGAGGAATTGCTTCACCTTTGTAGCGATGTGCGGTCTGGCATTACATAGAAGACGCCAGGACTCCGGATTCAGCAAACTGCAGCCAGACCCAACTAGTGTGCTTCCATAGACGACTGAGGACGTCCACGTAATCAACAATGATAGGACACAGATTTGTTGACTTTCCATATGTTCAAATGGCTGTGACGAGGGAACTTCAAGCAGTACCGAAAGAGGATTTTTCATACGCTATGCTACAGTTATACAAACTATGTCAAAAGTGTATTGTGGCCATGGGGTCTTACTTTGAAGGACAGTAAAGTATCATCTTTGAAATACCTGTCCGTGTTTGTTTTTCCGAGTCATTCACCGAACTTTCCAAAGTCAGAATTCGACATAACGAGGTTTTCCAAGAAAAAGTTTTGAGATAACGAGGGAAAATTACATTGAATTGATATAGAAAGTAGAAAAATAAAATTTTTCGAGATAATGAGGTTCGAGATATTAAAGTTCGACTGTAATTCTTTTATTCACAAGCAATGATAACAACTACAAAGGAAGTCAAAAATAATCTACACTTTCACCATGACATACCTTCAAGGTTATCTTACTGTCTTCTGCACATACGTGGGCCAAATTTGATCCCGATCAGTCATGCCTCCGGCTGTTAGAGTATAAATATGTCTGCTTTGCCTGCAATTTGCACCAAGGCGGAACAACAGTCATTGATCTGAATTTTGAGGTCTGGAATACCCTCCCTACAGCCCCTTGCTCCCTCAGACTTTCATCTGTTTGGACGCTCAAGGGTGATTTTCGAGGTCATCAATTTGAGTGTTATGGCAAAAGTATAGATAATTTTGACTCGCCCTCGTATATTGATTTTGTATTACATAAGTTCATAGCAAAACAACAGCAAGAAACGAGAAAAACAATATCCGTTTATAAGGCATATTGTTTGAAATAAAGGTACTGTTGAATATCAATACATGCATTGATTTCAAACTACTAAAATTTAGTTTAGGAACCACTCAAAATTCTGCATTGTAGGTAGTAGAATAATATTTCTTAAGAGGATGAGTAATGTCTGTGTTATCTTAAATGGTAACTAATGGCGAGTACTCAATTTTGATTGCTGTAAAACCTTGAGAAAAAGAATGAACGAGAGTAGATTACGTTAAGAATGAATGATTTTGTGGGTCCATATCTTCAGCTGAAGCCACCACGCTAACCTTGATTGTGCTCCATCTGATAGCCATGGTTTTGAACTATAGCCCTGCATCTGAGTTTCCATTCTAAGAGGTTCCATCGAAGAGGAATCTGGTGATTCCAGACCATGCCTTCTTACAGGCTTTCCATGATCCCTGTATTGTGTATGGTTGTCTATTTTCCAAGTCCCTTTTTCCAAGAGCCCAAACCTGCAGAAATGAAATGCACAAATCGTTCTTTGAGCATTGACAAGTAGGCAGCCATTGGTGCTGAGGTATGGATGGATATTTTATTTATATGGAACTGCATGTTGTGCACACGTGAAGATTGCAGCTGAAGATCTTTATTGCCAGAGTTGCCAGAGACACAACTATTTGTTTTGTAATTGGCTGTTGGGTGCTAGTTTTCTTTTGACAAAATTGCCTAATCTTCTGAACAACATTCGGGGTACGCTGGGGAATCATCTTTGCCTAGAGCGTCCAGGTTCGTCCAATGATACTGGAATTAAGCTTCTCCTTAAGCACATTCTCTCATCACCTTTGGAAATCACCAATCCACGTGTTTTGCACGTTTATAATTGCTGAATACAAGTTCTTGGTGTCGGAAAGAGTAGTTATGCAGCCTTCCGAAATCTTAGATCTTTCCAATCACACCTCTGACACTGCATCATGACACACCTGTAATTGACCCCTTCCTAGCCCAACAGACACTGGTTTGCTGCTAGTCATGTGATTACATATTTTGTATACTCAAATCGTTCACTCTTAACGTAATTGCCCTCTGTATAAAAAAAGGAAGCGAATATTTCGATCTTGACTTTACAAATAACCTCTATTGGGTGAGTAAAGATATTTCGTTTTATTACGCAGTTCCTTGGGGAGTTTTTTCATTGTCTTCTACAATTTGGATAATACTTATTGGTTATTCTTCTATTTAGATGTGCTAAGTAGTGAACTTAAGACTACAGCTTTAATTTAATATTCTAGGAGTGAAACCCTCACTGACATTGATATTAATGTTGGAGACAAAGTCAAAGTGAAATATGGAAAAGGTCGTCATCAAAAAATTTATGAGGCCAAAGTATTGGAAGTGGAAGAAGAGGATGGTGATAAACACTTCTATGTCCATTACACTGGATGGAATATGCGGTTAGCAAAAAATTTAATTGATTATTTGCAGTATTGTACATCTAGTAAAGAAAGAATCGTTGCATTAACTCTTTCACTGCATAATTAAGTTTCACTGTCATTCCTTATGTGATGAAATTATCCACTTCTCGCAGCATAGTTGGGCTGCGGGGTAAGTTCGTTTTGTGCAGGTAAAGGTAATAAAATTTTAGGCAGATATATGTGATTTATGCAGCAAAAGGGTTAATACAATCTTGGATGTTATTTTTTCAATTCTTTATGCTATCATTTTGCCTTTAGTTTTTTATCTTTTTTTTTTTTTTTTTTTTTTTTTTTTTTTTTAATTAGTATACCGTAACAAATAGAATTAATAAGTGTGATTACTTGCGCAGTTTTCTGGCACATCCGCAAGATGTCACTGTGTGCGTTCTAAATTGTTCTGTATGGATGTGTAAGTAAGAAATCCAATAGAAAACTGCACGTTTTATAGATTTCTACAATCAGAATCTATTAAGAGGCAATGGAATTGCTTTTGCCTGCGAAGAACTGGTATCCAAATGCGAACAGCATAGTGTGCTCAGTTTATTTAGAAGCGTCGTGTTTTTTCTATGATCCTGCCGTTTTAAATTCATTGTCTATCAAAACGAAACACTAACGCCACATTATAACAAGTTCATCATTTTATAAATAGTGAAACATTAAAATATACGACAGAAACTTAACACGAAACATGAAATTACCATTTGCAGGAAGCACGATTCGCTACCAAGTTGGTCAATAGTGACATCGGCGCTGTTATTTCACCACCTTGCCTGATTTTAGCATTGGTTACTAAGAGAGTGATCGCACTTATTAATTCTATTCGTTATGGTAATGGCTCTGATAACCGAACATATTGTAAGTTTTCTTGTTACTGTTTAACCTAATTTAATTTAAAGTGGCTATCATAATGGTAATGGAAAAACATATAATTTGACAGGAAAATCTGAAAACGTTGTTAATTCTCTTTTAAAGGACAAATCTACGGTCATATACAATTTTATTTAAATCGTAAGCTCAACCTATTAATAACATCATGGAATATTTAATTGGAAACCTGAATGTCTGATAAAAACGAAAATACAAGTGCGATTTGAAATAGGGAGGCATGGTTTGCTGATAGCACATAACTCGTTAATTGTTCCAGTTTAGGCATGTATACATCCGTTAGCTTTGGAGATATGTGCTCGATGTCGGACTCGTCAAATTTTCGAAGCTCTCAGGTTCGCTCGAACACGCACAATCAATGCCATCGTCACACAAGTATGAAAATCGAGGGTGGTCTGAATCAGGGGAGAAAAACGTGCCTGCGGGTTATAGTAGCCAGCTATGCATCATTTCAGCATTGATCGAACATAGCCAAAATTAGAACACTCTGGTGGCGTTATGTTCTAAAGAAAGGAGAGTCACCTATCTCCACAAAAATTTTGCTTAACTCCATGTTGGGTGAGGCCGTTACATCATTGGAGTCATGCTCCCAGATTGTGGAAAAAGCAAGCTTCACAGTGCACGTAAACAAATTGGATAGATGGTGGAATGGTACTTTCGCACAGGCCTCCTCCTGCTTTATTTCCTTTCTCTGACACCTGATAGGTACCTGCCATGGATTTACTTCGTTAATATTTCAAACCTATTCGATGGTAGTAATGTTGGAATAACATCTGGCTTCAAATAGATTTTACTTTTCGTATAGATTTCGCTTAATAAGACAGGATCAACAGTGAAACAATCATTTTCGAAATGAGTGGAGCAGAGTTGACTACATGCGATTGGAAGCCACCTATCTTTTCAAGAAACAAAAGTATTCATTGCTTTCTGATTGCTTTGTACTGAAGAATAGAATGGAATGATAAATTATTATCGCTACCTCTATTCTTACAGCAGAATACTATACAGTATGCGACTTAAGATTGAGGAAGATTGTGTGAAAACTATCCTACTCAGTAAACAAGAATGAAGTTTTGATTCTGTCGATGTCAGTTCCGGAAATAAAATGGCCAGTGGAAGTTTATATAATTATGATAGCTTTTGCATAGAGTTGTCCTTAAGTAGAATCCTGGCACTTTAGCATGCACTGCCTGGCCAAAAAAAAGTCTTGCATTCGCTGTGGCATGGATTCAACAACTTTGTCTAGATCTTCTATGTCTAGTTTTGTCCATAGTCCAATAATGTTTCACCCAGATCCTGTGGGGAGAATGGAACTTCTCCATATGCCCCTCTCTAACACATCCCAAAGACTTTTTAAAGGATCAAAAATACTCTTGGCTGATGTTATTTTATTGCTGCATAACATTCCAGAACCAAGACTAACCCCAGATCAGCACATTGCCTCCACAGACTAACATAAACATGGACTGTACTTCATGAACATTAAATTATAGCCCTAACATTCATAAATCAGCTTCTCAAAGGATTTTGTAACGCGTGCATTGGGGACTGAGAAAATACTGCTATTATGACCACGTGTGTGAGGTCGTTGTAATTTTATAATGGACATTAAATTTGAGAATGAGTAAATTCAAGAAATGAGCAATCTGAGGAAGTTCAGCGAAAGTGACTGTATCTGTGCCGTGAAAAAAATGGATGCTCCATCACGACGATTCATTCTCTCACCGAGCTCTTCTCACGCGTGAGTTTCTCCGAAAAACATTATCTTGCTTCCACACCCATCCTACTCGCCAGATTTGACTCCCTCGTTCCAAAAATGAAGATCCAGTTGAAAGGTCGCCGTTTTGATAAGATTGAACAGATCCAGTTGAAATATTGCAGACGGTGCTTGACTTGTTTCAACAAACAGACTTCTTGGCAGCCACAGTCAAACACAGAGGTGGATCAGTAATGGTTTCGGGTGCAAACTGTGCAGGACCTCTACCGATCCTTCCCAAGACGTGTTCAGTGTTGGGCAAGATAAAATAAAATTATTATCTAGATCAATAAAAAGATTAACATTAAATATGTATCTAGATAAGATAATAGATAATATATTGTAATATAATCTAGATAAAGATAAAAGATAAAAATAAATTATCTAACAAAATAAGATAAATTTTCAGATAACAAAATAAAGAACACAACACATGATTATTATGAATTTTTATCATTTTTATTTTACATTTCATTATGTTTTAATAATAATAAATTTTCAAAGTTTTTGTCACTTAATAAATTTCTTCTCGGTGTTATAATCTGTGCCCCACATGAAAACATTCTCTCTACAGGAGCTGAGGACGGAACTGTAGTATTGTAATTCAGAAATATTTTTTTAACAACTGGAAATTCATTTAATACAAGAAGCGACTTTACGTTTGACTCTAAAAATCCCAGTCCCTAAAGTTGTGAGAAGTTTTCAGATGAAAATTGTGATTTTTTCTCGCCGTTTTGTTCTGTTAAACATGAAAAGAAATCATCAGTGGAATCAGTGGATGCATTCATATTTTCCGTGGCACCAAAATGCTCCTTGCCAACGTTATCACATTCCTTTAAGAATAATTCCTTGCATTTTTCCACGGAATGACTAGGAAAGTATTTTACCCGATACCGTGGGTGGCTTATGGTCGCCAAAATAAACCATCTGCTGCTTGAAACTTCTAATGACATAGATGGGAACCTAACATATAGTTGAGCTAGCATAATTTCAACCAAGTTTTTACAATAATTTAAAAAGGATAATTTTTTTAGTTTTGTTTCAACAGCAAACAGTGTTGGTAAAACAATTCCAAAATAGCAATCATTTTCTGCTTGCAAAATATCTAAAGCCATTGCAATAGGTTCCATAACCGAGACATATTCAGTTAAAAATTCAATATCCGCTGATTTAAATTGTGGAATTTTCAATTCATCAAAGAGTGATCTCAGCATATCTTTGTGTGCTAAGAGTTTATTTACAGCTTCATAATATGAATTCCAACGTGTTACCACAGGTAATACAAATTTTGTCTGGCAGCTTGCTTCAGCCACATCTGCAGCTTTAGTGCTTCTGCTAATCAGATTCCAAAATGCGATTGCCTTACTAAACGCTGAAGTATAGTGTTTCTTGTAAACTATTTGATTGGCAGCTTTCTTGGCATCTGTGGTTGCTAACAAATTTAAAGTGTGAGAACAGCATCTCATTTGAGGTGGTAACATTAAATCATTTTCATTTTTATCTAAATAATCAGTTAATGAGTCGAATAAAAAAGTTGCAACTTCCAAACTTTCATCTGTATCATTATCGTCTACAGGCTGATATGAAATACTAGCAAAATCTACCTCGTTTAGCGCAGGAAAACACCTGAAAGCTTTTGAAAAGTTAGCAGCATTGTCAGTTACTGTATGAGTCAATTTTTCAATATCAATATCAAAATCTACATGAATTTGGGACAATAGCTGAGCAATTTTATCAAATGTGTGTTCAAATTTAAATCTTCTACAGGCTAAAAAAAAAGATCTCCTTTCAAAGCTGTTGTCATCAATAAAATGAATTGTCACCCCCAAATAACTCTTGTTATTGCATGACCACACATCAGCAGTTGTGCATAAAAAATCTTGTACTCTAAACAGTTCAGTCATTCTTTCCTTCATAGTTTTGGACAATTTTTCGATTTGTAATGATAAGCTTTTTCTGCTGATCACAACAATTCCCAAACCTTTAGTTAATCCAGTGACCAGGTCTTTAAAGGCAGGTTTTTCGACTGTGCATAATGGCCTCATTTCTTGGACGATATACTGCATAATTAGTTGATTAACCTAAAAAAAAAGTTAGAACATTAAACACACTTCACATTATTTTGAGGATAGGAAAAATCCCCAATCTTAAAGAGCAAGGGAGGATAGCAAAAGTACAAAACCCCCAAAGCAAAAGCATAAAAGAAGACACAATCTCCAAATGAAGCCTTAATTATTACAGTGTGTCTTTCTTTCTTCCCTGATTTTTTTCCTGACCACCGGCAGCAAAAAAAAAAAATCTGTCTTGCTATAATATTATTGATATTTTTCAAACTTTTTGTTCCTATTTTGCATTTTTTTGATGATTTTGTAAAAATTCCCTGAATTTTCCCGGTTATAAAATATTCCCTGACTCGTCGTTTGGTTGATGTCTAGGTTTATTTCTTAAAATGTAATAAAAATTACTTTTATGAAAATCATTAAAAAAATTTAAAGTAAACACAGAAGAAATATATTTATACAAAAAAAAATTACTAGAGAAGATACAATTTTATGGAAACTATAAAAAATATTCTTTATAGAAAAATATACAGTGGACCCTCGATATAAGGATAATCCACATATAAAATTTTTAATGGTTTTTCATAAAATTAATTTTTGATATATAGACTCTAATAAATAAAAAAGAATAAAAATTATGGATGTATTTGCACAGATTTACAGTTTCGTGCACACTTTTTGCCAAACGTTCATGATTTTCTCCGAAATGCAATTAAATGCGTGGATTTACACTTTCGAACAAACCAGAAGGAGAATTTTAAAATAGAATTTTCCCTGTTGGCAGTTGTAGTTTTTGTCCTCTGCTGGCAAGGTTTTTGTCCGCCCCCTCCTCCCCCCATTGTTATACCAGTGGCTAGGTGAAGTTTATACTGCAAAAGCAAAACATCTCAAACTGAATGAATTTTTGCAATAGGAACTTCATAAAAAACTACCTAATAAAAAGCTACTAATGTTAACGTTACCAACCTCATCTTGACTGATTCGTTCAGTTACTGGAGTTGTGGCACATGGCCTAAAATGCTTCATTAAGGAAGACTGATTCTGCTTCGTTTTAGTGTCAGTTCTCTTTTGTTTCATTTTTTTGACTTCTGATAACAGCAATGGATGTTTTCTCTAAAGGATATTACGATTTAATTTACAAAATATCCAAAATAAGGGCAGTGCATCACATAATTTTATTTTATTACTGAAATTTATAATATGATAAAATTATACTTTACCTTTATATGACTTTAAAAGTTTCCTGTTGATGAAATGGCACCAGATATTGTTTGACCGCATTTCTTGCATTTTGCTGAGACTTTATCACCGGTTTTTGATGTTATGCAGTATAATGATCCATCCAGTAAACTGGGAATGTTTTTTTTTACACATGAAACCGATTCAAGAGTAGAAAGTTCAGATTCTATAATGGATGCTTTTTCATTCATCTTGCATTCAGGAAGAACGTTCTTGTTCCCGTTTACAGGTGTGGTGTGTGCACTCTAATTTAACTGTTTAATAATTCAGTTACTAGTTACTGTTGTATATTATTGTGTAGTAGAGGGAGAAAAGAGGATTGGAGGAAAAAAAAAAGGCAATGAATTTCTCAGCTAATCACATGAAAGAAAGGAGCCTGAGTCATAGCCCATCGCATTAATCATGCATTTCTCATCAGATCCTTCCAATTCATAGAAAAATATTTTCATTAATTTTTTTAAAAATGCAACCTTTATAAAATATAGAGAAATTATGAAATAGATAAGATAAACTAGGCTTAGATAAAGATAAAGATAAAAGATGACATATTTGAAAATATATCTAGATAAGATAAAAGATAAATACTTTTCATCTAAGATATTTATCTAGATAAATTTATCTAGATAAGTCCCAACACTGGACGTGTTGCTGCTGTGCTGGCTGCCCACGGTGCCCCAACACCTTATTAAATAAAGATTTTGGATTTCTACCAGGTGTTTCAGTTTCAATGTCCAATACCTGTATGTCCCATTCCAAGTCCTAATTTCACCATACTTTTCAAATGACCCTAGTATATTCTTTTGTTCAATAGCAATTTTGCTTTCTTAATCATGTCAGTCTATAAAAATGAATTTTCCATTTCTCATTTTTCATTTAATGCTTGCTTTGGTGATTTTATATGACTTATTTTATACATGATCAATCTGACATTTTAAAAATTGTATTGTTTTTAATGACATTAAAAAGTTCGTTACTGGATTTGCAAAGTCGGTCATTCTGTTGGCAATATTTTCGAATTTTTTGATTTTGATTTCAGATTCTGTAAGAGCATCGAAAAATGGGCACAGTTCTTATCTATTTGGGAACATGGCACCTAAATGGCAGTTGAAGTTGAACATTTTGGTCCTTCGAGCCAGCCAAAATGATTACCGTAATTTTCGATATACAGGATGTCCAAAAAAGTCTGGTAACATGGCAGATATCTCAAAGCTGTTAGGTAGGTGAGATCTGATGAGTGTGATTTATAGGTAATGGGGGGGGGGGGGGGATTCATTGCCGCACTCAAATTTGACTTTAACCCCCAAATTTAAGGTCATCCATTTCCTAACTCGAAAAGTATTAAAGATAGAGAAAAATTTCTAATTGCTACCCTGTAGAGCAACACCACATTAGTCTAAAAACAATTTTTAATCACACCCTTCCCCTTGAAAGATCTTGAGAAAATGGGCGAGAAAGAGCCACTCAAGAGTGTGCTTCACTGCAATTCATATGTGTTAGAAACCTCAGCCAACCTGGCCAGCTAAAGATGACATTGAGTGACTCTTTCTCGTCCATTTTCTCAAAATCTTTTGTGGGGAAGGGTGCGATTAAAAATTGTTTTTAGACTAATGCGGTGTTGCTCTACAGGGTAGCAATTAGAAATTTTTCTCTATCTTTAATAGTTTTCGAGTTAGCAAATGGATGACCTTAAATTTGGGGGTCAAGGTCAAATTTGAGTGCAGCAATGAATCCCCCCCCCCCATTACCTATAAACCACACTCATCAGATCTCGCCTACCTGGCAGCTTTGAGATATCTGCCATGTTGTATCAGAATTTTTGGACACCCGTTATAATACACATCAGGGTATAATACGCTTTACAATTACCGTAATTCCACGTGGATAATCAGTCTCCCAGATAATTCACAAGATAAAGAAAACCACCTTTCCTCTAATAATTTTTTCCGATATCCCGCTGCTCAGAAAATCGGCGAGTTCAAGGCCTAAATGATCCCACTAGTGCAAAAAGTGGCTCATTTCAAACCTTTCTCAAAATGTTTAAATATTGTCTCCAATCCAAGCTTGGAATATCATTTCTAATTACTAACCAATTGTGTTTTTCCGATCAAGTCGGAGTTCTTCACGTTTGGCTAGCCACTGTCAAAATTAATTTTCTTTCCGAAGTTTCAAAATTATCACCAGAAGAGTGCTAGAAATTGCAGGAAAATTCAATTAGGGTCTGTGTTAAATCAAAGTTTTAAAAGTGCAGCAATTTGTAGGTGATTAGGCCTATAGGAATGTAATTTATTAAGGAATTTTAATTAAAACTAACTAAATCTTATTCAACAAATAAGAAATGAGCAACTTTTGCGAATATTAAACCTTCTTTATCCATCTTATGTTTCAGTACTCGTCGTTTGTTTGTTTTATTTTTTCTTTTCTTCCCTAAATGTTTATCATTAATTTTGTGCTCATTACATGGGTGATATCGAGAATTAATTACATTAATGAATGTTATTTTTTTTTTCTTATTATAATTTTTCCCGTGGTCACTGATCGCGTGGACCTATTGCTTCTCGTTTCACAACATTGTGACGGATTTTATAGATAGACATTAAAAAGATAGGTGACTCAATTTACGGTTAAGCATGCAATTTTTAATAAACATATAAAAAAGTTAACGCTTTAAAAGTAAAATGCAAAAAGTTGAGATAAACCACGTTCGAAATCGAAATATGCGAGTTGCTTTCCCCTCCCACATATTGTATTTCCCTGGATTTGTTATCGGATTATTATATGCAGTTTTTCATACTATGCAGTAATGACTTTTATTTTTGCATAATTTGCATATTATATACTGAAAATTGTTAATTTTAAATCATCATTTTGGTCATGATCCTAAATAGATGGTACATATGTGCCTATTATAACATTTATTGACTCTTTGATGGTCTACAGAGGGTAGATCACTTTAAGAGTGAAGGATTTGAATATGCAAAATATCATTCAGTGATCACGTGGCTAGCAGCAAACTAAAGTCCATTCGGATAGGAAGGGGTCAATTACAGATGTGCTATGATAAAGTGTCGCGTGATTGGAAAGACGGGGCCAAAAATTGCGAAGATTTCGGAAGGCTACATAACTGCTCTTTCCGACACCAAGTACACATGTGCAAAACGGGTGGAGTGGTCATTTCCAAAGGTGGTGTGAATAATGTGCTTAATGAGAAGCGAAATTTCGAAATTCTTGCATCACTGGATGAACCGAGATCCTCCCATGCGTACCCCGAACGTTGTTCGGAAGGGAAGCAATTTGTCACAAAGGAAAATCCTAGTGCCCAACAGTGATTGCAAAATATAGGCATGTGTCAGGCAACTGTCCATTAATATAATCCATATGGATCTTCAGCTGGAAAAAAACATTTTAAATATCGTGTTTTTAAGCTGTGGGTCCATATCAGCATCAATGGCTGCCTATTTGTCAACGCTCGAATAGGAAACGACAATTCGTGCAATTCCTTTTACGGATGTTCCAATTCAAATCCCACTAGATTTCTGCGAGTTTTGGCTCTTGAAAAGGGGCTTAGGAAATAGATGACCGTGCGGAAGGAGGTATGGTTCGGAATTAACCAGAGTTCTCTTCGACAGAGCCTCTTGGAATGGAAATTCAGATGCAAGGCTGAAGTTCGGAACCGTGGCTATCAGGTAGAGCATGATTGCCATTGGCGTGGTGGCTTCAGGTGAGGAGATGGATCCACATAATCGTTCATTCTTAACATAATCTATCCTCTGTATCCAAATCTGAAGTCAAAACCAAAAAATCCGAAGAAAAAAAAATTGACAGCCGAACGACTGACTTCACGAACACACTTGACGCTGCTTTTAAATTAACATCATTATGGTAACACAGCATTCTCAACTGGTTGGTTATAAAGTAAAAGCTATTGACAAGAGGATCAAATATATCCATCTTGTGTCAATAAAGCTTTCCATAACACAATTTTTATTCATTCATTAAATATACAAGAAGCGTGCATTGATATGTCAGTAAATTATTTTCGTATCAATAAGTTTTGAGATGTGCATATATTTCACTTGATATCCCTTAAGTAATAAAATATGTAATAAAAACTTTATCTAGATATTTTTTTTTAAATGTGTATTTTTTAGATATGATGAATGGGTGAAACGCCATCGAATTGTGGAAAATTTATCGCAAAAAGCAAGGAAAGGCAGATCAGCTACTTCTGCAAAGGTAATTTTTTTTTATTAAATTTATTAACTCAATTTTAATGTGCTAGACAGATTTGAAACCTCAAGAATAAGAAAGGAAAAGATAATAATAATAATAATAATAATAATAAACATAAGTGCATTCCTAAAGTTTTGTTTAATGGCCGTCTAGAAAGGACACCTTCACACATGCTATTCGAAATAACCCCCATTACAATCCAAACATTGTTGCCAACGATTTGGCAGCTTCTCCCAATAGAATTCATGGTCACGGGACTCAATAAACTCCCAGAATGCGTTTTTCGACGTCTTCTTGGTTTAGGAATGTTTTCCTCTGGAGAAAATTGTCCAGGCTCTGGAAAAGATGGTAGTCGGTAGGGGAAAGGTCCGGAGAATACGGGGGGTGTGGAAGCACCTCGTAGCCCAGAGCCTGTAGCGCCTGCACGGTAGTTCATGAAGCGTGCTGATGCACGTTGTCATGCAGCAGAAGGATGCCTTTGCGATGCACAAGTGCAGGTTGTTGCTGACACAGTTTGTGTGCATACGATGCAGTTCACGACAGTAGGTCACAGCGGTGATCGTCTCCCCCTGCTGCAGGAAGCTGTAATGCACTATGCCACGGATGTTCCACTAAACTGTAACCATGTGTGACCCATTTGTCCTGCTTTTTCACCTTGCCGATCGTCCCAAGGTGTCTACTGACAGTCGATGCTGATACAGCATGATCTCCTGCAAAGTCCCGAACAGTTTTTGGCGGGTCCTCTTCCACAGATCGCTTCAGATCAGCGTCATTCAACACGTTGGGCGGTCTGCCGCATGGCTCATTTGTCAGGTCCGTCACTCTCGCGTGGAATTTTTGGAACCAACGTTGGACAGTACGTTCGTTTATGGTGCCTACACCGAATACCTTATTGAGGTTTCGAGAGGCAGTGTGATTCAAGCTGAACTCTTAATGCATTATCACACGTAATTCGTATGAAGTCATGACTATCTTTGCTTGGGTTCAAATGCTATTAAATATCATCGCAGACATGCAAATTTCAGGCAGCTAGTCGCTGATAGGTTTATCTCTGGGAATGTACCACGTTGTTATGGGTACTTGCTGCTAAACGTGGGTACTGAAGCGCGGAACTCCGACATTCGATATGCAACGACCTGTTATTTTAAATTTGGTACAATCGCTATGGAAATGTTTCAAATGATGGAGATGATTATCTGAGTCGTGGCAAGGTATTTGAATGGAATTCATATTTCAAGAATTGCTCCAGGGCGATTGATCTAATGACAATTAGTCCAAATTCCAATTGGTCTAATTGCTGATTGGTCCAAATTAATTTATTGTTTTCAGTGGAAATTTTGAATCGTTTAGTCTCCCTTTAGACCAAACGGGATTTAAACCAATAGGAATTGAGATCAATCGGAAATTAGATCAATCGGCATTAGACCTTTCAAGCATGAGCACAAGTTGCTGGAAGATGATCCGAGACAGGGACGTCCCACTACAAGCATTTGTTGCTAGCTAATAACCACTAGAGTGTCTAAATGTTAGCCAAGAGAGTGAAACTAGTATTTGAAGTTTCACCAACTGTGGGAGTCAACAATGAGTGGCTTCTTCTGCACTAGAGTCCCTGTACATTTGTCAATTCTTGTCCATTAGTTTTTGGAGGTAAAAAAATTGATAGTCATTGAATACCTCCATACAGAACTCATGGTCTTTCCCAAGTTTAAATCCATGTTGAAAGGAGAGCGCTTTGTAGATGTGAAGTCAATTAAAAGGAATGTGATGGCTGTTCTGAATTGGTAGATTTTTGAAGGGGCCTTTAGAGGCTGTATGAACGTGTGTACGTAAAAAAATAAATCGGTGATTAAGTTGAAATCAAAATGTATTTAGTTCTTAATTTCTTTTCCTCTTTATGGTTGGGGTTTCAACCAACATATTTGAATTAGAAGGTAGATTCCGAATCCTATTGTAAACAGCACCAACTTGAAGCCATGGGGCAGTTTACGTGCCAATTCTGTGAAGTTAAGTAATATCAGGCACGGCTAGTCACTGGATGGACGACCATCAGTGGCATACAATCTTCACCTCCCTGGGTGCTGCAACCATCATACAGCAGTCGTCAGTCCATGTCCATCCAGGGACCCAACTCATCGACCTCTGGCCATACAGGCCCTGGATGGATGCACTGGATTTCATATTGGCTTCTGATGTCAACTGTGGATAACCCACATGCTAGAATTTTTGTGAGAAGTTTTACTTTTGATGATGCCGAAACTGAAATGGTGGGAACTAGTAAAGTGAGGAACTTTACTTTATGAATCAACATATGTAACTTGAAAGATGAGCCAAACGGATGTTACCCTCAAACTAATTAACGAAAAGATAAAGATACATTTTTGTTTTTAGTGTGTGTTTAGCGTCAACTCTCACTTTTGGCCATGACAGTTCTGGCTTGGTGAGCTTTTCAGTTTGCTTCAAATATGGTGGTGGGTTTTGGGGTCTACCTTTATTATAGATCATTGCTTTCAACATTATTATATGATTCAGTTTGACAGTTGTTTTCTAATAGAAATTTTAAACCGTCATTCCAGAATTTAGCCGCAAAGCAATCTGGCGGAAAACGAGGACGTCCTCCCTCAGTTTTTGGAAAGGCTTCTTTGCAGATGGCTAAGAAATCATTGACTTCAGCATCTGCTTCACCACGGTCACGTAGCACGCGCTCCGACAAGAACAGTTTAGCAGATTCTCCATTTGTCAATGGTTTGGAACCGCGTAAACGAATGCGAAAATCATCAGGTCATACCGATCATTCCAATGACTGTTCCAAAGAATCCCACGATGAGAACTCTGATGACGATTCGGATTCAGATTCACAACAGCCGTCGATCGAAGTGAAAGAGGAGCAGTTGTCACCCTCCGGGGAAAAGGAATTCAGTGATTTGGCCACGAACGAGGATGGAGTGTTTGAACAGTTTGGAAGTAGCTCTCAAGAGATGTTTAGTAAGCCCAGTCAGAAAGGTCGAAAAATCAAAAAAGAAACGGAATTGTTTTTGAACGTCGAGGATGAGGATGTGGATGATGGAGACGTTGAAGATGCTGGGGATGATGAAGATGAGGAGGAAATGAACTTTGATGATGATATGAACAATGAATCAGTATCTTCACTACCACCAGTGAAAATAAAAAGTTCTGAAAGTGTTAAGAAGACTAAAAAGCTTCTTAAAAAAGAGAAGAAAGAAGAAGAGGCTTCTGAAAGTAAAAAGAAAAAGAAAAGTAAAAAATCTAAAGAAATTGTTGTTGATAATGACGTTAAATCTGATTCTAATACAGAAATTCCAAGCAGCAAAGATGAGGAAGAGGATAATATTGATATCGTAGATGATGATTTGAGGTTAAACACTGAACAGATGGGAGGCAGCGGAAGCTTGGCTAAGAAAAGCGACGAAGAGAGTTATGATGATAAGGAGTTTGATAAAGGCTTGAAAGTGAAGAAAAAAGTAAAGCAGAAGCTGAAAAGAGAAAGTTCGCCGTGTGTAAGCATACCATTGCAGGCGCTTAATGAGCCACCTGAAGAAGTCAAAAGCAATTCTTATTTTCTCGAAAGCAATGTGGAAAAATTTGAGGCCGAGAAAAACGAAACTGCTGAAAATTTGGATATCGACAGCAATACAAGTAACAACAACAACAACAAAAACAATGTTCAGAATTTGCAGACAAAATATGACGAACCTGTACTTACGCAAAAAATCGAGATGGATGATGATGATGATGATGACAACGACGATCGGTTAAAAATTAAAACTGAAGCATTTAAAGAAGAGACTTCAGAAGAAAACGTTTCTGATAACACGAATATTGTCGAGGAATCTCCCAAATCCGAGCTACCTCTCTCTTGTCCCGACATCAACGACGACACTGCTACGAGCAAAGAGAATTTTGACAAACACGACGACTTAGAAGAATGTCCTGCCCCCGTTCTTGTCAACTCGGTTAGTGAAGTTCAAGAGTTCAACGAACCCGAAGAGACTGCTCTAGAACTTGATAAATACGACGTTCACGAGGAAGGGAAAGAAAAACCATTAGAGGAGCCTGAAAAGATTCCTCCTTTTGAAGAAAAGGATGATCTCGCCGAGGAAGATACAGAACATAAATCTGTACGCACCAAAAAGAAGCTCAAAGGGAAGAAAGAGAAAGAAAACGAAGACGAGTCTACGGAATTATCCGAAGCAGAAAGCGACAGCAAGAAAATTAAGTCGCGATCTGGAAAAGGCTCCAAATCTAAAAAGTTAAAATTGCCGTTTAACGATAGCGAAGCAGATACAGTAAATCCCGAGCCTGTTTTATTTATCTTTCAGGATCCAGTTAAAGCAGTAGAACAAGACCAGAAAACAGAAACTGTTTCAAGCAATGACGATACGTTAAATACTTCTACAGAGCAGGAATCGGATTCGCCAACTACCAGTTTAATTCTTCCCGAGCTAAAAAGTAATAATAGTTCGCCCCTCGTCGAAGAGGATACAAAATTTTCCGAGATAATTCCTTCCAGTTTGCATAGCTTGCATCCTATTGCAAGCGAAGTCAGCGATAGTTCTACTCAGCCACTGTTCATCTACGAAGAGCACAGAAGCAAATCCTCCGAAAAGGAAAAGAAACACCATAAAGCAGAAGTGTTTACAGAGAAAAAGGAAGCGAGTATATTAGCAGAATCACCCGCAAAGATATCCATTCCGACGATCCCCGTGGAAGAAAAGACTATTACGTGCAAAAAAGATGTTCTTTATATTTGGGATGAGAAAGGAAATGAAACTGAAATAACAAAACAAGAGGAAGTGAAAAAGAAAAGCAAAGACGATGACAAGAAAAAGACAGACAAAGCTAAAGATGAAGAGAAGAAACCAAAAGAATCGAAGCAAAAGAAATCAAAAGAGAAGAAATCGAAATCTAAGAGGGATGACTCGACTTGTAAAGCCGATAAGGAATTCGGTAAAGATTCCGACAAGAAAGATAGCGAAAAGACAAAGAAAAAGGAAAGCAAGAAGAAACGAGACTCTGAAAAGAGAAAGCTCGACAAATACGAATCGGATTTGGAGAGCCTCGATAACTCTGAACTGTTTCGAAAGAAAGAGAAAAAACGAAAAAGTAAGCAAGAAGATCGGAAAAAAGACGGTGAAACGGTGAAAAAGAAATCGAAGAAAAAAGGCTTCAAAGAGCACGAAAAGCTCAGCGACGAAGACTTGAAAGAAATGAGAGAGTCCAAAAAAGCAGGAAAGAAAAGCGAAAAATTGGGGAAAAGCAAAAAGAAGAAAGATAAAAGCAAAAAAGAATCTCAAGGTGATGATCACGAGGGCGGAGGAAAAAACAAAAGTGATAAAGAACATGGAAAGAAGACTGAAAAAAGGCTAAAAGCCGAAAGCTTAAAACAGACCATCGAAAAAATCGTCACTCCGGTTAAGGAAGAACCCGAGTATGATGATGTCACAAACCTGTTGTTGTGCAGGGAGGATGTGCCAATGAGCCCTGTGGCTGGAGACTCCAACCAGTCTTGTAAACAAGAATTAGAAATAGTCTTACCGACACTCATAGCAGACAATCAGTATTTGTCGAGGACATCGGAAGATTCAGCTCCATTACCTGTAAGCAGCAGCACACCTTATAACACGACAGCTTCTGGGATTTGTGAAAACGAATCGTCTTCGCAGTCGTTTTTCAAGAACGATCAAGAATCTTCGATGGTGTTAGATAACACGCCTCCAACGACTCCAGAAAGTGCAATATCCACCATGTCTGGATCCATCCACGAATGTGACAGCATATCCCCTGGTCAAGATGAAGAGAGTACCAAGTCTGGACAGGAATCTTTAAATTACATGGATCTAGAACAGTTTGACAATGTAAATAGACTTGTATGTCATGAACATGTAGATTTTGCACAATCTGAAGCAGCACTTGTATTAGGAAGTTTAGGTGTACAAGGGTTTGACAAACGCCAGGCTCTCATGTCGTGTACTGCCATGCCAACTAAAAGATCAAGAACCGATTATGAAGAGCTTACTCCAAAGAAAAAGAAGAAAAGCAGGCGGAGATCTCACAGTGCTAGTGAAGTGGGGAAGAGCACAAATTCTCCTAGGCATAAACACAGTTCGTGCAAACTGAGCAAAACTACAGGTATACATTTTATTGGCGAGACACGTTTATTGAAAATTGTGAATTTTATTTTTTAATGGTTCTTTTTATTCTTTTCTTATAAACCAGCAAGTGATAGTGATGAAACTTCTCCATCAGATCAGTTACACAGTGGCTTCCAAACTCATGCCAGTCATTCCTCCTCCGTCAACAGCAACATCAGCAGCAACAGCAGTTATGCAGGCAGCGACAGGGAAGTGGGTTTAAATCCACCAGCGCTACGTTCACCAAGACCGTCAAAGTTTAACTTCTATGTCGAATTAGGTACGTATTCACACAGTTCTTTTCATTTATCACATAGTTTGTACAGCACGATTCTCTATTTTGCAAAATTGGATAAGTCACGGTCAATGGCTGGATCTCGATTTTTCTTGTCAGTTTTCAGTGGTAGGGAGAAAACTGCTTTTAAATCCATACAACTCTTATATAGGCTGTATGTATTAGGGAAATCATAAAATTGGTTAAATTTGCATATTTTGATCGTTATGATTAGTCAGCGATTTAGTTTTTGTTGGCGAAAATCTCCGACTGGAAGTCATTGTCCGCCATCTTGGCTTTCATGTAAAAGTTGCCGACTTGTGGAATACCGGCTTGTGGAGGGACGACTGTATTCGCAACTCTTAAAAGTAGACTGTACTGTACGTACATGAGGAAGGCAAGTCATCCAATCACGTTAGTCATTTGCTCTTTGAAGGCAATCATCAATTTACGATGATCTTTCGATTGTCTTCTGCTTTCGTATGCTACAGTAAGACTACTTCGATCCAGTATACAGAAACTGGGAACCACTGTTAAGGAAGTAGACAAGTTAGCAGAGAGAGACAGGAACCCCAATAGCTGGCGTGATAATACGAAGGAAAGCTGAGATGCTGAAAAAAAATCTTTTGATGAACATCGTGGATTATCTGAAGTCAACAATTTCAAGGCACGTAACGGCGGCTTACCCGATGGAGGGTTAAAAAAAAAAAACAAAAAAAAACGCCACTGCATCCATCAACTGAGCAGATATGGAAGCAGCCGAGCAGTATCCATCGGAGTTAAAACGCCTAATTCTTGAAGGTGATTATATCACAGACAAATATACAACTGCGACAAAAACCGGGCTTGCAACACTGAAGAGCAAAAACTAACAGGTTTCAAAATGACGAAAGATTGCATCACCCTGTTATTCTGTAATGCAACGAAGCAATTAACAAAGAATTTTTTTGTACGTTTATGGTTTTTTTTCCGTTTCTCTATGTAAATTTTGAAAATATATTTGAATTGTTTGTTTTCTGGTGTAGATGATTATTCAGATGGTGCCGAACGTATTGCAATATTACAAGAAAAGATGACAGAGTTAAGAAAAACGTACATGGCTTTAAAAGCAGAAGTAGCATGTATAGATCGCCGGCGTAAGAAACTGCGGAAAAAGGAAAAAGAAGGTAACACTTAATTCACCCATTTAGATATATTGAAAGGATACAGTCCGATTTTTGTTTTTAATTTCTCTTTCATGATATACCGTGCGTTTTAAAAGTTCCCGAACTGCCCCTTCTGTATGTAGGGAAAGCCTAACCTATGACAGCAGGAGTAATGTTCAGCCAATCACTAAAATAAACCATGTGCTGAAATAAATTACATAAAATCAGTTTTACATAGTGGCAAAGTTTCTCAAATGTGTTTATTTTATTTTTAAATTCCCAAAAGAAACGGTACATGTAGGTTACACCATTTGCTCAAAGTGTTCACTGTTCATCTCTTGGCAATATGCTAGTAGGTGCTCAAATGCACTGCAGGCATTGATTAGGATTGCCTGAGGAATATTTGCCATCACCTGTCTAATTCTTTCCTTCAGTTCGTTTCATCAGAGTCGAAAGAGTACTTGTTGAAGGCTTCGAACGGTCAGCAAAACTTGAATCCTGAATAAAATGGTATTCAGGATTTCAACGTTTGTCACTTATTTTTGATTTAAAGGACAACTCTACAGTCACATACAACTTTAAATAATATATAAACCCGTAAATTGTGGATACTGACAGTTACGATGAAGAATAGGGAGATGCCCCACTTGTCCACAAACAGATGCTAGGCAGACATCGTTCAGTGTGTGTCAGTATTCGAAGAAAAACAGACACTATATAAAACTGTTAACCAATCAGGAAGCAGCATCAAGTGCTGCAACCATCATTGGCTGTATAATTATTTAATGTATTTCAGAATAGGTTTCCAATCGGATAGGTCTATGTGTCCATTATCATTGTTTAATAGTCTATCTAGGGAGCTTTTAATAATTTCTATAGTCTGACGTCATTAGTGAAATGAGGAATTCTGTGTTCCTCGATTTTGGCTTCATGTTCGGTTTTAATGATATGATCGGCAAAGCCAATTTCTCAGGCCTGTGGTTCCTAATAAAACTAATGTATTCCTTGATTCTTGTTATTAATTTTCTCTTGCTTTATCCAAACTATCAGGGACTTGAATAAGTTCTCGCTATTCCCCGACAGTTGGGGTGATCTTAGCCTTTTTGCATCGGGCAATACTACAGCTAATGTCATCGTGCAGCTCCATCATTAGGCTCGAAATGGGAGTATGTGTCCTTCCGCCGAAGCGTAAACAACAATTCTTTATAGCATGAAACGTGCCAACAAAGGTGTATTTGCAGGGAATCCTACTACATTTACTTTTTTCTCTGACTGGTGATGAAAAGCGGATACACTACGATAGCCCGAAGCGTAGAAAATCATGGGGTAAGCCTGCCCATGCATCCGTATATCCATGGTTCCAAGCTCATGCTCTGTATTTGGTGGAATCAGTAAAATCCCGTTGCAACGTACCTCACTTTAATGTACATTTCAAAATAACGTACAAATTTAAAATCCCCGGCCGAAACGTAGGTATTTTAATGCTAAGAAGTTTCAGTTTAATGTACCTCACTTTAACGTGTTAATTTTACATTATGTCTGCGATGATATTTAATATCGTTTGAATCCAAGCGAAGATAATCATGACTTCATACGAATTACGTGTGATAATGCATTAAGAGTTCAGGTTGAATCATACTGCATCCAACGCCTCTCGAAACATCAATAAGGTATTCGGTGTAGGCACCATAAACAAACGTACTGTGCAACGTTGGTTCCGAAAATTACGTGGGGGGGGGGGAGTGACGGACCTGGCAAATGAGCCAGGCGGCAGACTGCCCAATGTGTTGAACGACGCTGATCTGAAGTGATCTGTGGAAGAGGACCAGTCAAAAACTGTTTGGGACCTTGCAGGGGACCATGCTGTATTAGCAAGGTGAAAAAGCAGGACAAATGGATCCCACATGGTTACAGTTTTGGAGGAACATTCATGGTGTATAGTGCATTACAGCTTCCTGCAGCAGGGGAAGATGATTACCGCTGCAACCTACTGTCATGAACTGAATCGTATTAAATTTTGGTATTAAATTATAAACCACAATAAATTGAGAATCGTGATAATGGTGGGTTTTGTTTTTTTTAATGAAAATGTGCAGTTTCGTCAAAAGTGTGCACTAAAGTGGTGTATGTGACCGTTAAGTTGTCCTTTAAATAAAAACAGAAATGCGGTTTTGAAACGGAAATTAAGCGGAATTGTGGTTTCGGTTCTGCTTGTGGATTAGAGGTTCACTTTATAGCTAGTTCTATTCCACAATATTTTCTTATTGTTTTGATAATTTAAGACACAATGTAATTAAATACATGGTAAAACATATTTATATTTTTTTCTCGTTTATACAGGCATTGCGACCACTTCGAATGTTGTTGAAGTCGAATTATCTTGATTGCAAGATGTTAAAAGCTAAGATGTCTCGGCATCTTTTTTTTTTTCTTTCTTTTACACAAATAAGTGTGTATTTTTAAGTACAATGGTTTTATATAGAATTATTTTTAAAAAAATAAGAACAACAAAAGATAAAAAAAAAAAATGGTAAAAATGAGATAAAGCATTTCTTTGGATCCTCACAAGTGTCGACAAAGAACAAAGAGGTTAAAGTTGAAGGAATCATCACTAAGAGGTTGAGGCATTTCCATTCAAATGCAATAAAACAAAACTTAGAATCGTCGAGAAAAAGCTTTATTTTATATACTTTTATAATAGAAACTTGAGAATTGAAAAAGGGAGGGATGGGTTGAATGAAATGTATTATAGAGTTGGTTTTTTTTTGTTTTGTTTTTTTAATTTATTAAGAAATTTAATGGTTTAAAAGATGAAAAATAAGCTATATATATATATATATAAATATATAAAATATAAATATATATACATATGATTGTATTTCTTATTAAAACTATATTTTGTCACATTGACATAGGCAAAGGAGGAAAAACTGTTGCCATCAAAACCTTTTCACAACCTCCATTAATCATCCTCATCATTATATTTATTATTCTTATTGTTATTATGATCTTGATTCGAAGTCTGACAGCACTTCAAAAAGCCATTCTTGCGATGTATTTATTCACGCATGCAGAAATCTTTTAAGTCTTTTTCCCGTTTTGGAAAAAAACGAAGATCGTCACCCACACTGTTGATTTCTGCTGTGTAGTCTTTTTTTTTTTTTTTTTTTTTTTTGTATTTTTTGAGAAATTGAGTTGAGAGGTGGACGCAACAACTTCATGGCTCAGGTTTTCATCCTAAAAACGTGTATGGAACTTTATTTTCAAGGCAAACATTTATACTTTTTTTTTTTAACTGTAAAGTTAAAAGGCAGTTTATACAGCGTGGTTCGTTTGAACGAGTCCCAAATATTCTGTAATGACCCTTGCTGGGATGAAGCAATCGGAGCCATAAATTTTACATACCTTATCGTGTTGGAAGTGATCTCTGTTTTCTGCTGGGCACATTACGACGAGGCACTCCATGTTCTTGAATATCGGGGAGAGGGAGGGATAGCGGGAATTTCACGTTGGATGTTTTCCTTCTTCAAATAATCATGTTCAAAGCTCTAATCCGAAACGATTCGTTCAGATTGCTTCGTTCTAGCAAGAGTTATTACAGAATATTTGGAGCCTCTCTTGATAAATCTTGCTGTACATTGGCTAGCACATTTTCATTCATGCGTAGCCATCTCAGCCTATCTAAAATTATGTATAAAAATTTGTGCTTTGAGCACGAAACT
Source organism: Rhysida immarginata (assembly GCA_023313115.1). Lineage (NCBI taxonomy): Eukaryota > Metazoa > Arthropoda > Chilopoda > Scolopendromorpha > Scolopendridae > Rhysida > Rhysida immarginata. The sequence continues at coordinate 4,180,301 of JAHWFO010004499.1, read as the reverse complement.
TAGATTGTTAGCATTCCATCGTACACAGATCGCTAGCATTAGAAAAAAGGGGTCCAGTTGTTGACGTTCGGTCAATTCTTTTAATCAAATTCTCTCATCTTGCAATTTGAGTTTCATGTTGGGTTTTATATTTTGTTTTCATTTTCATTTCTTTATCTGAACATTTATAATTTTTAATGTTTGCCAACGTAATTGCCTTAAGAAATTAAAAAAAAACGTGAATTTTATTTCAAATGATGATTGCTATCAAACGAAGCAATTTAATGTTATGTTTTGCTGCTTTTCAAGTTCCTGATAGTGTTAATGAACTGTTGCTCTTAATAATGAATCAAATGAGTATTTGTACACAAACAGGCACTAAACCCCGAGTGTCGTCTTTTTTTTCTTTTTTTTTTAATATATACTTAGAAAAAAAATGAATTTCCAATATACTAAGAATGAAACGAGAGTTAAATTGAAAGTGCCTTGAAGACTGACATACTGAATGTTTTTAGTGAAGCAATTGGGGAAATTCGTTGAATTGTTTTAACCTTGAAATTTACAAATAATTTACTTAAAAATTTGATTTGGAATTGCAGTCGACTCTGCTTATAAAAGAGCCCAGTCGGAAAATGAAAAAAGGCTCTTATAAGCGATTATTAGATTACTGTCTTCGTTTAAACTCTTGTTTATTCGAAATATAATTTTTTACAACTAAATATAAATATTTGCAATAAAACGTTAGTTTTGGAAAGAAAAAAAAAATTGTAAAGTTGTCCCTCCGTAAGTCGGCTATGCCAGTTCTAAGGACTTACCGACTTGTAGATTTTCCTGATTTACGGAATTTCGAGATGGTGGACAAAAATTATGGAAGATCCCTTCGCTTTTTAAAAATAGTTAAAATTTGGAATATTATTTTTTCCAATGATAAACCTTGAACACTTTAATTATTAAATTATTTACAATCAACTTTTTTTGCAGTTCCATTCGTGATATGCATGTTTCAGTAATTACATGTACTAGCTTTCGAAAAGTTTATAGGAGGGAGAGGGGTAGCCGCTTCTGGAGGGCAAGCTTTTCAATATTCGGTTGCCATTTGAAATTTTACCAGGAAAATCAACTCTTGTATCGTTTTCCTAATTAATTTTCATTAGGAATTATAAAATTGATTAACTTCTCAATAAATTGTAATCACAGATTTAGCTTTTGTGGACAAAAGATCACTGACTGGATTTCATTGTCTGCCATTTTGGTTTTCAAGAAAAAGTAGCAGACTTGCAGAATTTTCTGACTTGTGGAATACCGACTTGGGGATGGACAACTATTTTAGATGATTTAAAGCTATGATTTGCTCTTATATGTGGAGTCGACTGTCCTAAAATAGTTTTTGAAGATAAGAATGATTATTATTTTATGTAATAATACAAATTGACATATACTTAAATGAGTTGGGGACTGTAGAATAGTCGCCCATCCATAAAATCAGGACGTATTTGTTGTACATGCTATATTACAAAAACCAGATGCCCTGGGGGTGTGCTTTGTTTTAATGATTGTATTTTCATCATTACTATATTGTGCCTGAAAGGATTGAAAAAAAGAAATTATATATGTATAAAGAGATTTGTGTATGTGTGCATGTATGTAAACCAGAAATTTAAGAAAATTGTTACAGGTCGGGGAAAATCCTTCCGATTATCGATCATTGTGTATCAAACCTTCATTTTTTTTATTTATTTATTTATTTTTTTTATTTTTAGCTGATAAACGATCATCGTCATCATCATAGAGTAATTTTTAATGCGTTTAATTACGAGGGAGTAGGGAATATGTTTTTACTAATTTTTGAGATATCGTTTTGTTACTTAAGCAGATTTTAACATTACTTAGTTACAAAAAATAAATAGCTACCGTAACAAAAGATGGGAGCAGAAGTAGTGAGAGCCAATCAGATTCAAGTTGAGGGAGTCTAGCATTCATTAAGAACATTCTTTTCGTGTAATCATAGCAGTCTCTCTAGCTTGGCCTCTGCAGTCAACTCCAGACATTGCAGTTGATTTTTGATGAGGCGTGATTGCTTGCATATGTCATGCAGCTTATCGACATAGGCAATCGATAAGAGAACAATTCTGATTGCCCCTTCTTTCGTTGCACGAGCTATAACAATTTAAATTTTTTACTAAGGTGAATCTAAAAATTGAAAAATTTGAATATTTTAAAGCAAGTGTTCAGTAATTCTCGGTGGAAAAGACAATTATTCTGCACAAAAGCTCATTTCATCTATTAAACGATTTTTATGTATGATAAGAGTATTTTCTGTTTATTTTATGCCATTGCTGCAATATGATTTAATCTGATATTAGCTCTTAAGCCCTTTCCTCCCTCTTTTAAATTTTATTAAAAAAAAAAAAAAATTGGAAAAGTGGATATTATTGCATATTGATTGCATAAAATTTGATTTAAAAAGAAAGAATGAGGGAAAGCACGGTCTTATATTTAAAAAATAAAAATAAAAAAAAGCCAAAAAAAACAAAACAAACTTATGGCAGCGTTAGTTTTCCATAGAGGAAATTTTGGTGATGTAAAGTTGGCCACAAATGTATACCTGTTCCTTCTGTAGGAAACTAGACGAAATTAAAAGGTTGAAATTAGGCTTTTCTGCCTTGGAATTTTTTTAAGTGAAGCTGCACGAGATATTTTTTGGTGTGCTGAAACGAAAGATAACCATACCCCCTCAATCCCCATCATCGAAGAGCGACTATCACAGAAATTTGGTTATGGGTAACTAAAGTATGAAAGTGTTATCCCTTGACAAACAAGTTTTTACTATTTGCTTGAACGGCACTAATGCCTTTTTAGCAGGGCAATATAATATGCTTTATTTTTGAGGATTGTAATACAATCGAGCCTCGGTATCTCGAATTTTTTTTTATAATTTTCACTATCAATTTAATTTTCCTTTGTTATCTCTAAACATTTTCTCGGGAAACCTCACTATGTCGAATTTTGACGTCGTGTGCCAGCGAAATGCAAAGCTTTTTAACTACATTAGAAAGTTAAGATTTTTGATCCATTGTATAGAAATATTTGAACATGAGCAGTTTGTGCATTTCTGACGGTAATGGCATAAGTCTATACAGTCGAACCTAGTTTTCTCAAAAAAAAAAATTATTTCCTTGCATTTTCACAGCTAATTCAATGTAATTTTCTCTCATCTCAAAATTTTTCCTGGAAAACCTCATTATGTTGAATTTTGACTTCGTGTACCAGCAAAATGCATACACTTAAACATATATTAGAGAGTTAAAATCTTTTCATTATGATAAATTTTCGTATTGACGTCACTTCTGTTAAAATTAGACGATCACAAAAAACCATTTGAGTGCAGTGAAGCCTCAATTTCTCAAAAAAATTTTATTTCTCTACATTTTTGCTGTTAATTCGATGTAATTTTACCTATTATCTTGAAGCATTGTTTTGGAAACCTCGCTATGTCGAATTTTGGGTTCGTGTTCTTTTTACATGGCATTAAGAACATTAGAGTTAAGATTCCTTTATGAGAAATTTCGTACAAAAATGAAAAAAAAATTGATGTCACTTCGGTTAAAATTAGATAAGTCTTGGTTATGTACGAATTAATTGAGCATGCACAGTTTTATCTCCTATTGTTTTCTGTTCTCTCCTTATTAGACTATGTGGGTTATTAAATTTCTTTCTTATTAATCTATGCACATGTTACAGTGTTATCATTTCTTCGTTCTACAGTACCTTTATTTACCTAAAAATCTTGATTTACCTCCATTTCTCGAACCCTCTTTATCTCGATTTTTTTTTTTTT